>JAKELJ010000373.1:0-31832 GCA_025594165.1 Tamias sibiricus
AAACAAAACAGCATGGTACTGGCACCAAAACAGACATAGTAGACCAATGGTAACAGAATTGAGGACGCAGAACTAATACATATAATTTCAGATATCTTAACATAGACAAAGGTGCCAAAAATGTAGCAGTGGAGAAAGGATAGCCTCTTCAACAAATCGGTGCTGTAAAACTGGAAAGCCATATGCAACAAAATGAAATTAAACCTGTATTCTCTCACCATGCACAAATTTCAATTCAAAGTGATCAAGGACTTAGAATTAGACCAGATACAATACACCTAAGTGAAGAAAAAGTAAGCTACAATTTCCAACATGTCGGATTAGGCTCCAATTTGTCGTAACAAGAATTCCTGTAGCACAAGAATTATACCAGAATTAATGAATGGGATCGATTTTAAACTAAAAAGCATCTTCTCAGCAAAAGAAACAATTAGTGAGGCTGATTAGAGAGCCAACTAATTGGGAATCAAATAATTTAATACATGCACATCGGATAGAGCACTAATTTTCATAGAATGTATATAGAACTCAAAATAACTTGACCACCTAAAAAAGCAAATCAATAACCCAATCAATAAATGGCTAAGGAATGGAAAAGACACACTTCCTCAGAAGAAGAATACGACGATTAAATCAACCAAATACAATGAAAAAATGCTCCAACATCACTGGGCAATTAGAAGAAATGCAACATCAAACTACTCTAGAGACCATCAATTTCACGCCAGTCAGATGATACAGCTATCAAGAACACAAACAACAATAAATGTTGGAGAGGATGTTGGGGAAAAAAGGCACACTTCATACATCGTAATTGGTGGACTGCTAGCAAAATGGTGCACAACCGCTATGGACAAGCAGTAATGGAGATTTCTTGGGAAATGGGAATGGAACCACCCTATGACCCACCATCCACTCCTGGGTCTATTCCCAAAAGACTTAAAAAACAGACATATTACAGTGACACAGACACAGCTTTCTCAATGTTTATTAGGCGAGCACAGATTCACAATAGCTAGGTTATGGAACCAACCTAGAATGTCCCTCGCAGTTAGATGAGTGGACAGTTAAAGCAAAATATGGTATAAGTATCCCACAATTGTAAATATTAACTCAGTAAAAATAAGAGAATACTAAAATAATGGCATTAGGGCAGGTAAATGGATGAAGTCTTGGAGAATAGTAATGCTAAGTGAAATTAGTCCATCGACAAAATCAAAAATCCAAGTACCGAATGTTTATCCTCTGATATAAAGGAGCTGTTCACGAGAGTATGTGATGGAAGGGGTACATAGGATCAGAGGAACACTAGAATGGTCAACAGGAAAGGGAGGGGAAGGGAGGGAGTAAAGGGGGGCAGGGGGTTGGGAAAAAAAATTGTGATTGAAATGAAGATGGGATAATCAATAAACCTACATGCATGAATTGAAGAACTGAATGCGTACTTATATACTTTTGTATACAAGCAAGTTTGTAATGTAAAAAGATACTATATATGTATAGTAAGACCTGTAACACATACTACATATCAATCTAAATTTTTTTAAAAAAATAAGAATAATTAGCAATTTTTGATAGAGTTTTAGTTTTGTTTTCAGTCATTATGCATGTCAAAATTCAAATAAAGTGGAATTAATATAGATGTAAAACAAGATCGTTGTGGTTTGTTAACTATGTGAATCTCAGTATACCATAAACTTTTCAAAGGTCTAAAAAAACACCCTGGATAAATCCAGAGAGCACTCTTCAAAATGCATGTTAAATCTTCATAAGAATGTTGAGTTTGTGGCTTTCAATTTATCGCCAATCCCATCTCCACAAAATCAAGGTAATGTAGAAAAAAATCAAATTTCTATTACCGTTTCAAGAGAGGAGTAGAATGAACTTATGTGAAAAAAATTAAAATTATTTCTTTTGACCATTTTAGGTGGCTCCCTTGGAACAGATCAAAAGGATTATCTCATCTAGCCTAACTCAGAACATCAACCTAGTCTAAAGTGACTACCCGTGAGTGTTTATTAGAAAACATTTATAAGGGATCATTTAGTGGCTGATTGCCTCAGGAAATGAATATTAATTAAAGGAGACTATCCAAAAGACTTGAAGGAAAGACTGAAGAAGAGATGCCCCTTTTGAGAACAAGTTTAATGAACCAAACATATTTTTGGAAATCAATGAAAGCCCATGTGGCACACCCAGAGCTGAGCTGCAGACCTAATCAATCATTTATGTCTGACTGGTTAATAAAACAGGGCCATTAATTGCCTATATGACGAAAAAACAAAAGCAATATGTTATAAAATAGTTCAGAAAGACACTAAACAAAATAAAACTCATAAGCAAGCAACTACAACAGCAGTATCAAAATTACCCGGGGGAATAGGAGAATAACTGATTTGGTAGAATTGCCATACCTACATATCTAAAATATAGCTGGCCTCATAGTGCAAAGGGTTGCCAATCCCAGCAGCTTGGGAGGCTTGAGGCAGGAGAATTTGCAAGCGAGCCTCAGCAACTTAATGAGACCTTGATGCAGATTTTTTTTTTAACTTTTTGAGACTCTGTCTCAAAAATAAAAGGCCTGGGAATGTGGATTTATGTTGAGCACTCCTGGATTAACAACCCTTGTACCAAATACAATAAATAAATAAATAAATAAAATATAATTTATGAAAATAACAGTACAAAAATGTAGCATAAAAGATTTTGATATGAAGATTAAGTATGAGTAAATCATAAAAAGGACTATATGGTACATGTGAAAATATCATCTCACGAGGAAACCAATGAGAAATTGAGGAATAAAAATTAATCAGACCTGGAGGACATGTAGAAAACAAATACACATATAGCAACAGTAGAGTCTATCATACTAGTAATTTATAATAAATGCAAATGGAATGAACACTCCAACTATAAGGCAAAGATTGGCAGAATGGATGGAAGGGAAAAAAACATGATCCAATAGACAACATGTTGTCTAGTGAGAATCAATTTAAGATCCCAAAACCATTTACATAAATGAAAGTAAAACGGTGAGAAAAAGATGTCCATGCAATCAGTAATCAAAAAAAAGCATGCAAGTAGGTTTTGAAGACAAAAAGAGAAAAAGAAAAAAATAAAAAAACAAAAAACAGCACATAAGAATCAAATCAATCCATCAAGAAGTTTTTAAAACAATAAACAAAAGGGCTCAGGATTCTGGCTCAATGGTAACAGTGCTTGCCTTGCAGTGTGAGGCACTGGTTGATCCTCAGGCAACACGCATTAAAAAAAAAATAAAGAACAAAATACAGGTGTTGTGTCCATCTAGCCTACTAAAAAAAATAAAAATTAAAAAAAAACATATATGTACCTAACAACAGAGCCGCCAAAATACCTAAAGCAAATCTGACCAAATGGAGAAAAAAAAAAACCAGATCATAAAAATATTTGGATCTTCAATAACCCATGACCAGTAAAGGTAGAATAACAAAAAAGAAAATCAAGGAGAAGCACAAAATTCCCCTATAAATCTAATGTACATTTCAGCTCATAATAGAAGAAATCACTTCTCTCCAATGAACCTGAAATGTTTTCCCAATAGACACCATGTTAATTTATAAAACACATCTCATAATTAAAAGTTTTAAACATGCAAAATATGTCCACAATGGCATGAAAAATAGAAATCAATAATAACGCAGCAATTTTGTAAAACTCACAAACAACAATGAAAGTAATTCTCTTTCTGTGTGTTTTTGTTTGTTTAATTTTTGTTTTCATGACTGTCAGATTGGAACTCAGGATGCTTTACCACTGAGCAACATGCCATAGCTCCAGTCCATTTTTATTTTTATTGAGACAGGGATTTGCAAGTTGCCCAAGGTCTCCTATAAGGGCCTGCTAAGGCCAACCGTCAAACTCCTGAACCTACTGCTTCGTCTGCCTGAGTTTTCTGTGATTTCAGGCCTTTGCCACCACACCAGAAGAAATCATTACTCTACAAAGCCAGTGATGAAGATATGACAACAGAATTATAAATGCTTTTAGATATATAAAAGCAAATAAACCCTGGCCTACTACAACTTACCAAATGTAGTAAAGTATGTTCTAATCTGTAGTTCCTAAATCTAATTTTAAAAAATGAGGTTGCAAACAAACAACCTAACCTTCTACTTTTAAGAAAGAGTAGAAAAAACTAAAGAATAATGAGCAAAACCCAAAACAAAATGATAGAAATTAATAATAATAGAGCAGACATACATAAATAGAATAAAATTCAATAGAAATAGATCAATAGTTGGTTCTTTGAAAGAATCACAAACCTAATTAGAGCTAGAAAGGTTTACCACCAAAAAGAAAGATGACTTAAATTCCTAAAATTATTATAAAAAGTAGAGACAGTCCCACCCTTTACCAGAACTAAACAATCAATTATGAGAAAATAAACAATCAGATTATCTCATTCAGGAAGACTTTTATTTTGAAAATGCTGAATCAATTCAAAACATATAAATGCAATTCCCCAAATCCAAAACGCCACCAGGGATCCCTCTTATTTTAGTATAAGTAAGTAAAATTAAATTACCCTGCCCTAAAATGCCCTTAAAAGCCCTAACATAATAGACCATGAGGCCAGTAGGTCCCCTCTGTCCTTTCATCAAAGTTGAGCACCTTGAATAACAGCTCACACAGATGAAATCGTAGGCTCAAAGTCCCAAAATACACATATTCATCTTTATGACATTCCTAGGAAATATATGAATAATTGAAAATCTGAGTAGTTGTGACTCCCCTGGCATTACTTCATGATAAATCTCAATACTGGTTTGGAGATATTGAATGACCTCCAAAAGAGATGACTCCAATCTTTGTTATTCTAAGTATTTTTTTACAGGCATCAGAACCGCTACTGGCTGTTGTCTAAGACAAGCCTGGAATAAAACGTGACTGATTGGGATGCCTGCAGGAAACCAATCACCCCTTTAGTATTATAAAATCTTTGCTTTATCCTGAGTCGTGATTTTTATTCCTTAGCAACATGGAGACCGTAAACAACTTCTTGTAATTGAAAGCCAATTGGGTGGAAATTCACAACGCAGTGAGGCAGGCATTAATCTTTCCTAAATTTTATTTATTAAAAATGCTGAGATACACTTCAGCAAATCACTAAAGGTAGAATCATTATCATTTAATTTTCCTTTCATGTTCAGGAAAATGAATCAGCCAGCACTGCAGTGCAAGATTGTTCTGCTGTTTTATGAGTTGATTGATGCAAGCAGTAAAATATACGATCCGAGAGGTAAGTAGAATGTAAGGTGCCCAAACTCCCATTTAAAATGTAGTAGACAAACATCCATCACAGCAAATAGCATTTGTACAGCACCTTACCACCATTACCAGCCATCTCCGGGTGCATGGTCTCATTCATCTTAGTATACCGACCTTACACAGGTATTCTGTTTGAAAACAATTAAGGTATAGACACGATAGAATGCTTAAAAAAACATGGAAATCAGAATCAAACACCTGTTTTCCAAGTCCCAAAGCCATTCCCCACTTCTACGGTTCCATGGTGCAATATGTTCTTGCAAAATAATAATCATAACTTAGAGTTCCTTGCAAAACATTACTTTTCTTGATTGGTTTTTAGTTCTTAGACCTATAACTTGGGGTACCCATGACAATTAATTTTGCCACTGAAATTATGAATAGCTGGACTTGATTAGGCATTTACAAATCATAAACATAGACAACTATAAGGTTTCATTAATTCTCTGGCTATAGCCAATTTATCACAAACATGAAACCATTCTAAATTACTCTTACTCAGATCATCCTTTTTATAAAATCCTAAATTGTTCTTTTCCTTTCTCTGAACACATTAAAATTACATTATCCTAATCAGAATATAAAAGAATGTGTGTGAGGGGCTTTTAAGAAAATACAAAGATGTGATGTGGTCATGTATATGAACATATATCTTTTAGTTACTTTCTTCCAAACTACATGGATAAGCAAAAGTTCATGGACAGAAATAAATTGATTTATTTAAATAAACATACCATAGAAACACATATACAGTGCATAATTGTTACAGATATGCGTGTATGCATATGTAATTATACATTACACACACGATCTATTACCCATACACACACCTTAGTTCATAGTGAAACTCCAATGGTAAATAGAACATAGGTACCATCCAGCCACCCCACCTTACCCCCTTCCCCCACCTTCCTCCTGCTCATACTTCATTCTCCAATACAGAGAAATTTGGCTCACATTAGACTCAAATTGTACCCAACTGCCCAGTCATAAATACACAGAACCTAATTATAGTATCGCTAATCCATGCATTGCAAACACAGCCAGTGAGAGGCGACAGTATTTGCTTATAGCCAAGTTGTCCTCCTTTAAGCAAAGGCACAATTTGTTAAATACTTGCATTTAAATAGCTAATAGATTGAAATTTCCTCTCCATTCAGTAATGGTAATGTATTCATTTGAAACAGAGTTATAGTCGATTTATTAGGTTCAATTTTATGGTTCTTTTAGTGTGTACAACAATATCGTGGCTGTAAAAAATCAAACACTCGTCCAAAATAGTATACTAGAAGTGTGTCCTCGTGCTAGCCCTCATATCCCCACGCCACCCTCTACCGGTAGGTTGCCAACCTTCTATTGATCTTGTCCTGCAGTCGTTTTGCAGAAATAATCAGGCACATGTTATAATCATTTTTCCTTTTTATTTTTTTATTCTAATTTTGTTGATATATGACAGCAGAATGCAGTACACTAAATTATACATATACAGCACAATTTTCATATCTCTGGTTTTGAGCACAAAGTAGAGTCACACATTCATGTTTGTCATACATGTACTTAGGGTAATGATGTCCATCTCATTCTATCTCCTTTTTTATTAACCCAAAAATTAGTGCACTGTACAAGCTTCTTGCACTTGCTTTCCTGGAAGTCAACTCTATTGCTCCTAAAAGCTCTTGCACGGGCTTCATCAGAGCTTCTGAGTAGTCTACTGGCAGATATACCGTGGCCTATCAACCATCGCTCCAGGGTGGTCATGAAGGGAGTCCCATACAGAAAATTAAAACAACAACAAAAAACTGCAATAAAAAATTGTTGTGCAATGTGGATTTTGCACTGTGGGAGACATGTCTTCCCGAATAAACTCGCTAGAAAGCATCTTGCGTGGGTCAAGTGGGAATGCTTACATGTTTTTCTCAAACATTCCCCGTCCACAAGTGTACTTACTTCACTTTCCCATCAACCACGTATGACCATGCCTAGTTTTCTGACATCCACACTAATCAATCTTAGATTATCTTATAGTTACTATAGGTCAGAAAGTCTGATATGGGCTCTCCTCTCTAAAATCAAGGTGTCCTAATCCAAATCTCTGGAAGGGGCAAGCCTGTGCATTGCTTTTCCTGTGCTAGTCATCTCTTTTCCTTGCCTGCTCTCTATATCCCCCGACCTTCTAAGCCAACAATATCACATCTATATTTCCCTTCTTCTGCCTTCCTACTTCCTCTAACTGAATCCAGAAAGAAATATTCTTCAACTTTTTCCAGACTCACTATGAACCCACCCAATCCAGGATAATCTTGTGTCTTCAGTCTATCACACCTGCAAGCCCCTCTTGCCATCATGGGATTCCTCGGTGATTAAACTAGGGACCATCTGTGGGGGTCACTGATTTTACAACACACATATTACATTCAGACATTGGAATTTTCTCTTTCTGGAGGTTATTTCGGACTGTATTTCATCTACATTTTCTCTCTCCAGCTCCTTTGGTTTAATGGAATCTCCTTAAGGCCTTCCCATTTTCTTCTCCCATACCCACAGGCTTATGAGGGCTTGGATGTAGCTCTGCTGCCAATTTGGAGTTAAGTTCCCAAGGTTATTTGCAGTTATGGTTTTCCTCCATCTCTTATTAATACAATGCTGAAATCATGAATTCATGTGTCGTTATATTGTACTCTTTGTTGAATTTTATGTTTTTTAAGTTACGGAATGTGTAGAGAGATTGGCTTCAGTTGGCTGCAAGGATTGCAGGTTTTATACTGTTAATTATGATTTGTGATATTCTTGGGCCCTCTTCTAGGTCCTTTGCTACTAGTTTCTTCTGCAAAAGCATTTGGAAACTGAGAATACTGTAATTCACCGTTGATCCAACAAATACATCAGTGAATGATAAAATTCCCAGAAGTATTTTGAAAGTTGAAAGGATAAAATTTCCTCTTGCATCCAAGCCATTACAATTAGTAACAATGTGCCACAGGCCCATAGTAATAGTCTACTAGAAACAAGGACTTCTAATTAATTATATTTGAAATTTAATACCTACTTCACAAAAGCTAGCTTTTATCTTCACACTAAGAGATTAATAAGCTTTGTTGCTGGCAAGCAGACTCCTTTATACCTATAAAATGGAAGGCATAAATTTTAAAAAATCTCCTCAATATCTATGTTTGAAATATCTAACTACCTATTTCTCTTCTGCACTTTTTATTTTCAAACACTAGTCAGAGATCTCTCTAGTTACAATTATCACCTGGAAAGGATTTCACTGTCTCAGTAGACAAGACAATAGCCTGTGGGGCCAACATGTCATTAACCAAATGTACACACTATACAAAAAGTTAAAGGAACTTTACGCACGTTGGGGTTTCTGTAAAACTTTATTTATTAATGAGGGTTTTTTTTGTTTGTTTGTTGTTGTTGTTGTTGTTGTTGTTGTTGTTTGTTGTTTTGGGTAAGGGGAATGAACTCAGGGCCCTTGACCACTGGCCACATCCGCCAGCCCTTTATGTTATATTTTATTTCGAGACAGGATTCACACTGAGTTGCTAAGTGCCTCGGCCATTGCTTGAGGCTGAGTCTTTTGACACTCGCGATCCTCCTGGCCTCAGCCTCGCCAAAGGGCAGGATGACAAGAGTGCGCCACCATGCCCCACGGCTTAATTGTGTCCCCTTTTATGTGATGTGTTAAAATCAAATGACAGAAAGGGTTCGACCATGAAGAGGACTCCACCCAACTTTAAATCCTTAGTTTTTCGATTCTCTGCTCACAACATTCCCATGACGATTTTCTTACTTTTTCAGAGAAATTTCAATCAATGACCATAACACATTCACACATTCCCATTAGAATAAAGCAAAGTAAGGAGCGCAAGCTATTCCTAATTTTCTATTTTCACCTATTGTACTCCTTACTATCTTTTCACATCTGCAATGCAAACTCATCTCAGTATTTTTCACAGCTGCATGAAATACTCTATATTAATACACCTGATTATTTAATGCTCTCTTAATAATAGGTTTAGGTAATTAAATATTCAGTTATATTTTCTGTTATTATGCACATTTATTCCAAATAAAGCGTTTTTCTTTTCAAGAAGTAATAGTGAAACTTAGAGCACAAAATGGAATTGGATAGCAGATAAATATTAAAAACACAGGGGCCATTTCCAACATCCAAAGGGCGCTGAAAGTCAGCATACCAACCCTTTGACAAGAAAGCCCAGCTAACAAACAAAAGTGATTTGACTGTCAAAGGCAATAATCATAGGCAAACCTGTGACCTGGAATCAGGAGACAGATGGGCAGAAGAGACTGACTGTACAGCAGAGCAGCTTAATCCTAGCGGAGGCCACCAAACCATAATCTGATAGAAGCAGTTAAATGGTGATTCAGACAAATGGTCAGTACCTTGAATGTGGACCAGCTCGAGCATTACAACTGCCTGGAGTTACGATTTTTAGGGGAAACTCCATGTTTTCATGGGTTTTATCTTAGAATGCTGGTAGATACTTGCAACAACCAGCAAAGGAAAATTCTCTCTTGTCTCTGGAAGGGGAATGGAAAAGCAACAGTTTCCAAACTACCAAGGCAGTTGTTCCATTAAGGAAGACCTACTGCACGGTTTCTTAACCTACAGGGAGATAGTTACCCAAGCCCAGGCACCTCTGCCTGCCAGTCCACACAAAAGTGGATGAGGAGTTCAAAAAGCTTGGTGACGGTCACAGCCCAGGACACGAGGCTCCAGGATAAACCAAATGAAATCACTGAGTCAAGACTACTTTCCTTCCCCACAACTTGCTGCCACAGGGACAGGATCAATATGATAAGAGCAACGCAAGCTTGAAAAGTTCAAACACAAACTCTACTCAAGAACGAGTCCTTGGGGAAACTGTCAAGACAAAAGAGGAAGTAAGCAGAATAGACATTCAGGGAAAAATGAAATCTCTGGCACCTGAAGTGACAGTAATCTTAAATATTGCTAACTCTTAGTAGATTAACATAAAAGGACTATTAGCTCTGCTCTTGTCTCCCACTACATCAAGTCCTGTCATTAAAAAAAAAAAAAAAAAAAAAAAAAAAAAGGCAAGCATGTTAAAAGAAACTGAATCAATAAGTTAATAATGTTTCAAAAATATTTGAGATGGCTTCAATGGTGAGTTCAACCAACAAACATTTAAGGTATGAATGATACCCATTACCCACCATTATTTCAATAACATAGAAATAGAAGAAACACATTCTTACCTCATTCTGGGATGCGCACATGCTCTGTTAGCCCAAACCAGACAAGAAAGGAAAACTATATATAGACAAAATGTTGCTCATGAGCAATCCAGCAAAAATTCTCAACAAAATTATTACCAAGTTGAATACAACAATGTTCAAAGAACTGTCTATTAGACCAAGTGGGATTTATTCTGAGTATGAGCAACCCTGGATTCAACATTTGAAAATCAATCAATGCCCATCCTAATAACAGGCTAAAAAAGAAAAATAAAAATAAAACATATATCCATAGATGCAGAAAAAAGCATTTGAACAAAATCCAACACACACTATACTCTGCATAGCACACCATGATTTAGAAATAATTTCCTTACCTTATAAAGAAAGATTCCGCAATTAAATGTTGGTGTCCCCCTCAAATCCTGGTGAAACTCAGTTCCATTTCCCCTCCCCAAAGAAACAGTATTAAGAGATATGGCTTTCGAGGGGTGATTAAGGAATGAAATTCGTCACAGCTTGGAGATCAAAGAAAATTCCTTCGCTCTTTCTGGCCCTTCTGCCTCTTGAGGACACTGTGCTCCTTCCTTCCAGAGGACACAGCAGCAAGGCGCCATTCTTGGAAGTAGAGAGTGGCTTTACCAGACAACAATGGCCAGTGTCTGACCTGACCTTCTCAGCCCCATAATTGGGTAAGAAATAAATTTCTTTATAAATTAGAAACTTTATGTGACTTTGTTATAGCATCAAAACTGGACTAAACACAAGACTACCAACTCCTATATGATAATGTCCATATTTCATGTCATCACTTAACCTATAAGGCTAGGTTCCTGAGGTTCTGAAAGTTTTTCACCTCCCCCACGCCAAAGCTTCTCTGCCTGGAAACTTTGTTATGGTTCTATGAGAGCTAAGGTCTCCTACCACTGGACATCCAAAATGCTAGGATTTGATGCAATCCAAGGGCATCCTCTAAACAACAAGGGGTATAAAACATGGAAAAATACCAATTTCTCACCCCTCCTGGGACAATTCACAGGTGTATTCTACAGATTTCCTCTAAGGAAGTTAATTTCCTGTTTATTAATGCTAAGCCAGTACATTAACATATGCTTTTATGGTAAATTGTACATATAAATGTCTGGTGAACTTTAGAAAACAACTGCTAAACTAATTTCCATTGAATATTACCACTTTCTGTTTTTCGCCATGTTTGTAGGAAGTTCTAGTGGCTCTGTATACTTCTGACAAGACTTTGGAACTGAGTCTTTTAATTTTAGTCATTTTAAAATAGTCACAATAGGTTTCAATTCTTGGTCTGATGGAATAAGTAGCCTAATGGTCTATAACCCTTCCCCCAAGTAATTATAAACTCAGAACAAAACAATCTCTCTCTCTCTCTACTCTCATCTCTCTCTCCTCTCTCCTCCTCTCTCTTCTCACACACACACACACTAACAACAGTAACACACACACACACACAACGTACCACTGGGGGCTCTACAGAGTGAATAAGAATAGAAACATGTTGGAGAAACTCTGTCTCAAGAATGGGCCTCTGGGAATTTGATTTTCCCAAGTTTTCTTAGTTTTTCCACAGTCAGGGGATGGAGTTTGCCTAAAACTCAGAACACCACCATATCTCTGACCTGAGCAAGAGGATGAAACCCAGGGACCGCAGCCACAGCAGTGTGTGGTGAGGTCTCAAGGATCCCTGAGAGGGACATTCCCAGATTGTGCATGAAGGCTTTCAGGATCTGACTGACTTCATGAACCGTGCTGTCCGAAGTCGCTTGAAATTGATACTTAAACAATGGAAATGGAGACTTGAACTTTTCTCCACCACCATAAGGGTGAATTTTTCAGTTTGAATCTAAACCAATTAATAGCAACGAAGCTAAAATATCAAGCTCTTCTTCAAGTAATACAACCAGTATCCAAGTTTCAACAGCTTAGCACTTGCAATGCCCAAAGTCCCTCAACCTGTGAGGAGCCAGAACAACATCGGTCCCAATTTAAAGTGAAAAGAAAACAAAGTGTTTCAAGTGGAAAGAAACACTGAGAAAATCTTCGATGTTGGATTTAATAAATGAGGCCTACAAGCAGCTATTAAAAATGTTGCTGCGCCCCCCCCCAATGAGGAAAACAGACTTGTAATGGTTTGAAATGATAAATAGAAACACACAGGATAATAAATAAGAAAAGAATTGGGTCTAATTTTTCATAACTGAAAATAAAGTTGAAATTTCAACAGAATAAGCGTAAGAGCAGAATAAAATGACAGAAGAGACAGTAACATAAAGGTTAGTCAAAAAAAACTACTAATTTTGAAGGAGACGCTGTGACAAAATTAATGTATTGTTTATGTATCTATAATGTTTATTTTGTACCAAATTGGAGGTACCAAAAAGACAAGAGGACAACAGAGGAGTAATATGTTTTGACAAACCATACATTAATAGATTTGAGTGAGTTCAGCACACCTCAAACTGAATAAAGACAAATAAAACAATAAAGTACATATAATCAAGTCATAAAACTAAAAATAGAGTGAATCTTAAACAGGAGGAAAAGGGACACATTATAATACTTGGACTGACAAATACAAAAAAAAAATCTTATTGGTTTATTTACCCAAACAAATTAAAGTTGTTAGTGTTATTTCAGTATAAGATTTAAATTGCATTCTCCTAATGGACTGATATTATTGACATAGTAGTTGTAGTTCTGTATCACATGTTGTTTTTTTATAAATTCTGTAAATCTTTTGTCCCATTTTTATTGAGTTGAGGTCCTATTTTTTGAGATTTAAGAATTTCTTTGTAGATTTCTGACACAAATCCCTTGTCAAATATGTGTTAAAATAGTTCTTCAATGCCGGGCTTGCCCTTTCGTTTTGGTAGTTTCTTTTGCAAAGAAGTTGATAAGTTTTTTTGACAATCAAGTTAATATTTTCCTTTTTATTGTTTTTATATTTTTCACCCCTATACAAATATCTTGCCTATCCTAAGTTTTAAGATTTTCTCTGGAATTATAATTGTACAGTTATGATAAATTATATTACATTAGGCTAAATAATCCCTTAGAAAGTAAACTTTGCATGACATTGAAGATAGGGCCAGCTCATCTTAGTGTACCATTGTTTGAGAAGATTTCTTTTCTTTCTCAAATGGAACATCTTTGTCTTTGAGCAAAAGCAACTGGTCATATGATAAGGAATTCATTTAGACTTGTGTTCCTTTGATTGATATGTCAATCCTTGTGCCAATATTACAGTATTAATTCCTTTATATTTATAGTAAATGAATGAAATTAAGTAGTGACATTCTCCAGCATTGCTGTTTTTTTCAGAATTGTTTTGGCTATTGTAGAGTTTTAAGATCAGGCTTCATTCTCACAAACAAAAACATAAATGACCAATATAAAAATCCTGAAAAAAAGCGTTGATAGTGATTTATTGAAACTATAGTAAATTTATAAGGAGAAGAATAATGATATTGTATGTTTCTGATTCACAAACGTAATATCTTTGTCCATTATTTATAGGTTTAAACTTGTACATCTCATAGAGATGTATATGTTTTTTTCCCACTCTGATTCATGATTTGTATCTGTCATAAGTTGTACTTCTTCAATAGAAATAAAATTTTATATGAATTATCTGGCTACAACATTTCCCAAATTCCTTGCTAGTTCTTTAATATCTTTTTTATAGATTCCAAAAATTTTCATCATGCATATTTTGACATTTTCAAAAAGATAACAGTTTCAAATTTCTAAAACATCATGCCAGTCATTACTCTAATCTGCCATCGTAGCAGTAGCTCGTGTTTATCCTATGGCGTCCTTTGCCTTAACGGAGCATATGAATCATAGGTTGTTTTATGATGTCTTTTGTCTCTGAGTTCATATCTGTCATTTTAAGTCCTGTTCCCTTATGACTTTATTTTTTCACCAGGTTTATCGGGTCGTATTTTCTGTCAACATAGGACACCTATTAGTCCATATTAGGGCTAAACAGAAGAACATAGACTGAGTGGCTTACACATGACAGATATTAACACCTCACAGTTGTGGGAGCTGGAAGCTCAGATCAAGGCACCAAGGGAGCTCAGAGTCTGGTGAGAGCCACGTCCTCATAGACAGCATCTCTGCACGTGCCCCGCCCCCTCCCTGGCAGGAGGAATTAGCATCTCTCCTAAAGGGCACAAATTCCATGTATGAGGCTCTTCCTTCATGCTACTCACATCCCAAAGGTCTCACAACCTGATCCCACACACGCAGGTGGAAGTGGTCTCAACAGTAAAGTAAGGACAGACCAAACATTCAGCCAATAGATAGTATATGGTTAGAAATTCTATGTTGGGATGCTGATATTGATGTTATTGCATTCTTCAGGAGTTTAGAGTTTTCCAAAAGGCAGGTAGGCTCTGTGCAGTTTAGGTACACTATTTCAAAGTCTTATCTCTAAGCTCCTTGGACAGACACAGTAACTTTTCTATCCCTGGGTTGCTTTATAGTCCCATATCCAATGCATCACCAATCCGGTGTCCCTGTCCAGTGTCCAATGCATTAAATAGGACCCCCTTTCCTGAGGAACGTAAAGTGCTCCCACCTTCATTTGAGCCTCAGGGTGAATCCACGTTTATTTGCTTTTCCAGTAAGATCTCTCTCTCTTCTCTCAAAGTTGCCCACTTGCATGTCTTCAAAGAAACCAATGAGTGACCTTGCCCCATAAATCCTGGAGTTCCTTCCTATTTATGGCATCCCTCATCTGGCTGCCTTTTCCAGAAATGCTAAGCCACGTCCTTTTCTCCCTGGACATGTCTCTTCTTTTCTACTGCATGACTAAGCTCTGCTAGAGAATTCATTTCCTGAGCCACAGTTCAGAAATGATCTCCAGGGAGAATACCCGGTGGGTTTCACCTCTTTTGTTGCCCTTTGTTTCCTTTCTCAGGGATCATCGCCCCATTCCTGTGCTGTCCCTGGTCCCATGTTTTAAGTGGAGCGTTGTTTTTGCAGTGACTGTAGTTTTCAGCGTTGTTGACACTCAGGAGATCAATTCTGTACCAGTTACCGCATGAAACAGAAAGTCACTTTTACCACCTTAGATTACATAAATTGATGTTTTGATTTTATGTAATGTTTGATTGTGTTCCTACTTTAGTAATATTGGAAGTAACATAATATTTCTAATACATCAAAAGTATTTCAGAATAATTAAAAACATGAAATTATGATCATGGCTTGTCTAAAAAATGTGCCTTCTTGCAATGAACTATAATTAACTTTAAAAAATCACAGCTTGAAATTTCACATGCTGTAATGTTTTAGCTGAAATTATTAGAAGTCTATCAGAGGCCTTACCGGTGATTTACTTCTCTTTTCACACCCCATCCACATGCTGGGTTTGATAGCACTGGGAGCTTCTGCAATAAGATTTACTGTTTCTCTTTCCCGGGGGACAGTCTCCGCCTACGCTCTACCCCCCATGTAGGCATTGCAATCAAGATGATGGGCTTTAAATAATCCTGAAAAACATTAGCATCACTCACCTTATTATATATCATTATAGAAAAAACATCTATTAAGAATTCTTATCCCAGAAATTAGTTGCTTAATCTTTAGATGTCAGGAGAGCTTGGAGCTGTTTTCAGCCAGGTGAAGGGTTAAAAAAAAAAAAAAAAAAAAAAAAAAAAAAAAGTTATGAGTAAAAAACAGGTCCTGTATTTTTATGGAAATTACAGCCTGATATGATAGTCAATAATTAAGTAAGATTGGTAGTCAAAGTTGTAGAAAAGAGAAAGAAAATTGTGGTATATAGGGCAATATAACAAAGAAATTCATATTCAGGCTGAGAAGCTTAGAGAAATCTCAGTGAAGTTGCTGGGATGGGAAATTTAAACCCAAGTATGAATTTATCTTGACCAAGAAGGAAGAGTGAGAGTTTTGTCAGGTAAAGGCAACACCCTGAACCCAGGGCCTATGTTAAGTCGAGTATCAATGACACAGTTGAAACAACAGGGACCGGACCAGCATGGCTTGAAAAGCCAGAGCCTAAGGTTGATGCTTTCTGAGACAGGCCAAGATCCAGGCCCTTTAAGTAAAAGATATAGGATTTTAGACTTTAAAGAACCAGGAAATTATTTCAGGTTTTTAAGCAAGGGAGTGACTTGAATCAATGAAGTTGGTAAAACGTTTGCCAAGATTTTTTGGTATTAGGAAAAGATTGGTGGAATAAATGTAAGAATGTTAGAAAGAGACTAGTTTTTAAAATATTAACTGCAGTAGTATCAGAGAAGAAATTGTGTCCCCCAAACTCAAGATTTAAAAATGGAAAGAGGAAGCCAGAGGTTGGATTTCAAACGGTTTTAGAGATAAAGTTGCATCAGGATAGGGTAGTTATTAACAGATATGGGGATTGATTTAAAAAAGAGCAAGGAAGAGAGAATGACAGCTTGTGGGATTGGGCCAGGTGAAAGTGGCAACCCATGAAAGGGAAAAGGAGTCAGGGTTATGTGGCATTAGAGGAGAAAAGAGGGTAGACCTATGGTCCAGTTTGGATTGCTGAGTTTGGGGTGTGCTTGGTACAAACTGGTTGTAAATGCTGGGTAGATAGTTGGTTATATGGAGTAGAGCTCCCACCAAATTACCAAGATGATCGTTGTGGAATAATTATTTGTCCCATGGACATAGAATGAGGGACATGCGGAGCATGCTGCAAGGAGACACCAGATCCCACAGTAGAACCACTCTTGGCCTGTTGGCTCGGGGAGTGCCATCGGCCCCAAAGACTTTTTAGCTATCAACCACAGCAAGAGTTACTTTACCTACGAAGATTGTCCCACCCAAATTTCCTGCCTATGGTGTTGGCTTTTTAACAACGCAAGGAGATGAGGGGACAACGAAGGTCCAAGTGCCTCAAACCCAACCCAGAAAGCCTCTGAGTGGCCCAGTGCCCGCTTCCGAGCTCCCCTGGTTGTTGGCTAGAGGCTGCCATTGGGCTTCATGAATTCAACTTGCGCCAATTCACACCAGCTTCCTTTTCTTCCCTTCTCAGGGTATCTACCCCAATAGGGCTCTCTAAGAACATAGACTGCATTCTTGGCTCGGGCAGAAACCAACCTTATTCTGAGTGGGAATGGAGAAGTGGTCTAGTAACTGACTGAAACTTAGAGTCCCAGATTTGAGGCCAGAATTAGGAAAATTAATTCAACGACAAGAGAGGACGTATGACCAGAATAACAGAAGCAAAAGTAGGCCTTGAATGGATGTCAGAAGACTTTGTTAGAGCATGAACACAAAATAATACTGAGGTACTGATTAGAGTTTTGTGAAGTGGTGAGAACATGATGAAAGCGAATGACAGGGGATGAGGAGGGAACAGGGTGTACAGAGAAGAGACAAGAGAGAAGAGCTCCCCTGGAGAAGTTCTCCCTGAGAGGGGAAAAAGATAAAAACACTGGTGAAAATTGGTGGCGTTCAGTAGATGTTTCCTGTTCTTAGACTGGAGATTCATGTTTAATTAAGTTCAATATAAAGCAGCTAGTATGATACACAGTTCAATTTCTAGAAAAAACAGAGACAAAACCCAAGAATGAGTGGTTACAATTTGGGAGCTTGAAAAGTCACGACCACGAGATAATACCAGCGAAGGTAAATGTGATAGAAAGGGCACACATAAGCGCCAATTCAGTGGAGTGAGGAAAGAGGAAGAGCAGGTTCAGAACTCTCCAAAGTCATTTATGATATTTTTACCTAACTTCAGTTTGTATATAATGATTAAGGGCCTAATAAAAATGAAAGAATTTCGGAACAATTTCACCAGAGATGTTTGGATGCAGTAGGAAGCTCAAAAGGTTAATAATCTGCATAATAGGACTTTCAAATATTCTGGCTCAGATGGCCATGGACTAGTTTAAAGGAGCACACTTAGGCACTGGAGGTGCAACCAGGGGAGCTCCTCCAGTAGCTCTAGGGGGCATGGCAAGAGTAAGAAGCATACAATGTGAGGAAGAAATCTAAACAGAACCATGAGTCTCCCACACTGGGACGTGCCTTTGCTTGCAAATTATCTCCTTAGGGAAAGAAATGGGAGGCCCAGAGCCATGAGGTACTGGAAAAAGAATGCAGTGAGGAGATGCAATAACAGGTACCCTGAACAGGCCAAAGAAATAAACAAAAAGAGGAGTGTGTAGGGAGGAAACTGGGTGACTTTTATCGTAAGTTTATCATATAATGGCAAGATGGCCTCTGAAAACTTAAAAAATGGAGGATGAAATGACTTTAAGATCTGAATGTTTAATCAATTCTAATTTGTTGGCTGAAGATGATCTCTTACTCCCCAACCATCTCTAAAAAACCTGACTTTTCCTACAATAGACATAATGTGGAGGGAGAGTGGCAATCTGCTCTATGTAGATTTTTGTCCCACTTAGCACCAGGACCTGCAGGTGGTCCCAAGCCATGAACGCAAGTAGGCAGACAAGCGGACGCAGTAGCAAAGAAGTGCAATGAGCCGTTACTCCATGGAACCAACTCAGGTGTGATTGAGAACAACCTTCCTTTCCCAACCACTATTAAAAATTGATAACCGGAGTTACAGTGGTTATATTGTCTAGCTCGGCAAACATGACGTATACAAGTCTATGATGTCCTGTGCAGCATGGGTGATCAAAGTGCGAATCAGCCCCGATCCTTGTCCTCCCTGGAGGATAGTGAAGAAGTACCAAGAAATTGAATAATTCTATGAATATTACATTACAGTGAGTGCTAGAGAGATGAGAGGCAATGCAACGAGGGAGCATTAATAAGAGGAAATGATCTAATGCAGAGATCAGATCAATTTTCCATATAAATGAACTGAAGGCATGGAAGACGCGAGTTAAATGGAGGGTTAATAATGCCTGTCACAGTTTCATTGAGGAATTAACTGAAACAATGTACTAAAGGCCTCAGGCCATGGCAAATAGTCCTCAGTGCTGAAAGGGTGTGAATGAAAAGACACATGATTTGATCATGTGTCTTGGAGGATAAATAAACCGACCACTGTGTTAGAGATTATCGAGGTGGGTAGAGCACATGATAAGCATGCACAAGCCTTACGCTGGATCCCAGCACAAAAAAAAAAAAAGAAAGAAAGATGGTAAGATAGGAAGGAAAGGAAGAGGAGAGAGGAGGGGAATGCAAGGGAGGGAGGAAGTGGAAACGTGTCCCACTTTAATATATACACACATTTCATGAAATATAACCACACGTTATGAAGTATTCACCCAATGAGGTCTAAGGCACATGAATTCTTTAATTCAACAAGCCTTGTACAATTCATGGGCCAGTAAATAGATGCCTCAATAAAACCTTTGTGTCTAAATGAATATCTGCCCACTCTTTCATTCACCCTTCTTTATTCTCAGCCAACCTCTCTTGTATAGCACCAAATGTATAGAGTTCTGACTGATACATTTGAGAATTTTTAAATTCCTCTGCACGGTGCATTTTCATCTTAAAAAGATTGTTCAGGTAGAAGTAACCCCACTGGAAAAATAATTCATAAATGAAAAATTGGAGCAGTTTCTCTAAAATGGTTATTGAAATGAGGACTTATTTTGGAGGTATTTTTTAATTAAAGATTTCAAAATGAACTTGTATTAGAGTAGCATGACTCAACATTCAAATTTTTTGTGACATCACTGTCAAACGCAGGTGGACAGGTACCACACCTGTTTCATTAAGTCATTCATGGGACTCAGGATCCTCACCATCTGTGGATCTTTCTGAAGTCTACTCTCTTAAAAAACAGGATGGAAAAAAGAGATTGTAGAATTTATAATGAAGATACTTTTAGACATGTACTGATTATGTTCATATTCCATGAGCCCGGAACTTGATTTCAGGCTGTGTCTAAACTCCAACTGGTATTTAAAAACCACATCTACGTAAATACCCAATACAGAGAACGAATAGATATTGGGTGTAATCATAGAACCCTGTGCACACTAACAACCACCTGTGTGTGGCAGCCACTGTCCGAATCAGGACATAAATTTACTGGTTCAGTGTTTACAATTTTTTCTTCACTACAGTGACCAAAATGAGAGAATGAAACATAAAATAGCTAGCAAGGAAGGGTTTTTGTTGTTGTTGTTTAACATTTTCTTTCCAAGGCTGTCGCTGGAGAGTAAACAATAGCGTTAAAAGTTGCCCTAGGTAACGCCACTGTAGTTTATTGAAGACTTAGCAAATAACACCAGTGAAAAGGCCATTTATAGTCCCAGGCAAGATCCCTTCAGAAAGAAGTCAGGAAGAGAAATAAGGAAATCAAACAATCATAGCGCACATGGCTATGTGAAGGCCTCCGATCCGTAGATATAATTTCATCTTGCAATAGTCCTATAAACGCATACAAACCCTGCTATCCACGTGGGTCTTAAAGGTGGACTCGCAAGATGGTGCCGATGATTTAAGACCAAGGCCCTCAGGACTAAAACAGCTTGGTTTTCTACCAGGAGCTACATAGAAAGAAACGAAGAGTGAGATGAACCTGAGCCAAAATCCTTTAATGTGCGAGGGGAATATGAATACACGGTAGAATGAGATAGCCCATCATTACCTAGAGAACCAAGTATAAGACACAATTTGTTGTAAAACTACTTTTATATAAAACCAACAACTAGAAAAAGTGGTGCACTATTCATAGTAATAATGAAATGAGAACTGCACTCTGCCAACATGTATAACCAAACAAATGAAAAAAAAAAAGAATTGAACGAAGCAGATGGAAGTTGAGAATAAGAGATAAAGCCAATTATGAAGCACAAGAAAGTACAGAAAGCAGAGCAAAAGAGCTGAAGGTCTTGGACCATTGCTGCTAATGAGGAGATGACTTACAGGCTTGGGATAACACTGTCTAGAGTAGTATACCTGAGTGTCAGCAGATAGTCACCTGCCATTTTTGTGCATGAACCATCAAGAGATTGAAATAATTTTCCCATTATCACCCAAGATTCAAACCCAATATCTAACCACTGAGAATGGATTATAGAACAGGACTATGGGGACAGACTCTAAAGTGGCCCTCCGACTCCCACCCTCCTGAAGTTCACTCCTTCAATTCTAGTTTCCATCCCTATAATATAGATTTAAATCTTGGACGGCTCTGTTGATTCTATAAGAGCAAAAGTGAAGGGAATGCACAACAGTGATAGGTCACTTATTTGGGACTGTCTGATGGAAGATGGTATCCCGTTATAACTTTGTAGGCACTAAGGAAGAAAGAACCAGATTGATAAGAGGTCCTACGGAGAATGGCTAACATCGCGAGGAACTGCGTGGTCCCATGAGCTGGAAAGACAGCAAGAAATTGTGACCTACTTCTAAGACTTGAGGATAAAATTTTACCATCAACCAGAGTGATTCCTGACAAGCAGACATCTTCCCCAGTCCAGCCTTCAGTGGAAAACCATAGCCCGCTTCACCATGACTGCAGCCTGGTGAGAGAGACAGACCTGAGCTAAGGACCCAGAGTCCAAACCACAGAGAGTGGGATAACAATTGTGTGTGTGTGTTTTAGCTGTCAAAGTGTGGACAATTAACAATGCATTTGATAAAAAAAAAAAAAATGAACAAGAGACCTCATTTTGTTCCTCTGCCTAGATTGTGCAGAACCGAGGGCAAGAACTTAAAATATAACTGTTCCAAATGAGTTTTAAAATGGGCAGCACAAAGCATCAGCTTAAGAGTCAAGTCCTTGTTCCCAAACTCTCCCGAAAGGGGCCTTCCTGAGTCTGTTATGCTAACCATCCTTTCTGTACAGGTGCTGTTTTTCTTCTCTACCAGACTTATTAGATAAACACTCAACTTTATTATCTGTGGCAGTTACTGAAATTTCACCCTGCACAAACTTCATGCTGATTGGGTTTTAAATGAATATAACATCCTTCTTAACTCCATCACAGAATGGAATCACGAAAAAGAAGATGTAAAATGAACAGAAATAAGCACATGCAGTCTTATCTAATTCCTAAGGAGCAGCACAGCAGGGAGCCTTCCGTCTGCCACCCATACACCCATGCGTTACTGAGCAGAGGAGCAATTGGCTCCACTCCTCTCTCCGTCCCCAGAAAGTATCAGGTCCTTGGGAGTCAAGAAATGTATTCAGAACAAGCCCAGAGCAGAGCTTTGAAGCTGCACGGACTCTGCAGCCCCCGAACAGTGTATGACAGCTGGAGCCGGAGTATGGTGCCATGTGGGGAGGCTGGAGCCACCATCTAAGCTGTCCGCCCATGGCGGGCCTTGGGCGGCCTTGCTGGTTCTGCCCCCACGTCCCCTCAGGAACCTCCCGGGGCAGCAGGATTTTGAAAGCATGGGAAACCCTATGCCCTTAGCGATCGCATCGGGATCAGACAAAAGTACAGCCTGGCCTTTGGGGATGGGAGCCAGCAGTCCCCTTTTCACTTCTCAAAAACAAAATGCAGGTAAGTCCCTACCAACAGGGGGCGGGGATAGCCCTAGACTGTGGAGAGTTCGCCATATGTTGGCTTTTAATCTATAAGACAGGATTAAATGAAACTCACCCATGGAAACCTCCATTCCATCCACATAAAGGGAACTTAAAACTGTATATTGCATGTACTTTTAAATTTATCTTTTATTTGTTACATACATTAACATTGCCTCTTCCCACTTTAAAAACTTTTAAGGTAAAACACGATTTTTTACTAAGTAATAAGGTTGCACAACAGAACTGAAACTGTAGACTCATTGATATGAAACTTTCGCATCCTCTCCTTCCTGCCCCAGTCCTTAGCAACCACTACATCTACACTCAGAAAGACAAGGGTTTTTTGAGTAGTTCGGTATCCCATCTCTCCACCATAACCCTCCAACCCCCAACCAGTACCTCACGCTTTCCTCCTATTTTACCAGGCATTTCTCTCCCACCCAAACACAAATCTGCATTCAGCATTTCCTTCCCATGCTTTATACTTTAATCTTCAACACATCTTCATATTGCAACAAACGGAAAATCACACATACACACATCGGGGGAAACACGCTACCCTGCCATTGGAAAACCATATTTCTAGGAAGGAAAAATTAAAGGAAAGAAGCACAACAAAAGTTCAAATTGAGGGGGAAATCACCTAACAACACATAGAGTTTATAAAGAATCTAAAGATAGTTCCTGGGGGGGAAAAATCACCATCATCTGCACATCAATCAGCAAATGTTAATTGAATTACACACTATATTCAAGCCCACAAACTAATGTTAAGAAACAAAATAAGTGTGTTTACATTACAGATTGCTTTTTAGAAGTATATAATTTGGGAGCTCAAACAAAGAGCTCAAAAAATCACAGTATTGGTATGACATAGTATAGTACATAACTATTCTGTATCTCTATTCAAATAAACCATCTTTACATTTGTGACCTTATGTTATCAATAGATAAAGTCTTATAGTGAACCTTTGCTATAATACACTGACAAGAAAATGGGAATCTCAGATGATGGGGAGATCTGATGGAAGCTCACACATCCAAAAAAAGCATTTGATGGGTAATTGTAAAACACAGTTCCTCTAACTCCAAATTCAGTACCCTTTGCATTTTACAGTCTATTTCTAAATGAACCAAACAATAAAAAATGAAAGAGTTGATGGACAAGAAAAGTCACTGAGAATCACATCAATGAGTTTGGCAGAGGGGTTTGTAGAATTTGAATCTGTCTGAAAAACAGGAAGTTTTGGTGGTCAGGAGAGCAGGAGAAGTTACTCCTGGGCAGAAAAATGTTGAGGGCAAAACTTTAAGGCAAGAGTAAGAATTAATACACTAAGGCCTGTGAATATCTAAGAGTTACTGTCAACTTAAAAAAAAAAAGAGAGAGTTTTGAGATATAGGCAGACCAGACCAAATGACTTCGGGAAAGAAACAATCCTCACTGTGGCATACTGTGAAAAATCATACACACCACCAGAGGATCGGGCAAGAGGAGGGACTTCTACAGACCAAGGAAGATAGTCCATGCATGCATGCTGCCTTGTCATTGGTTGCAGAAGTTCCAAGCCAGGAGTTGGCGTGTTCCTGGTGGCATCGTCCACCTGTTTGAAGTACTTAAGCTCCAAGACACTCTCCTGTGATGAGCTGTAACAGGTTGCATATGACAAGAGGGGGGAGTGGAATGCACAGGGTCTACCTGGTGTGAGTAATGGTGCTCTAATCAGGATGTTAGAGGTCCTCAGAAACTGCCCAATGGGTTCAAGGCTTGGTGGCAGTTGGGAGGTGGTGGAACCTTTAGTAGCTGGGACCCTATAGAGAGGTCGTTAGGTTATTGGGGTCCTTGGACTTGATGAGGGGAATGATAGAACTCAATCCTTCTGCCTCTTTGCTCTCTTTGCTCCCAACTAAGAAGTGAAAGAGTTTTGCTCCACCACATGCTCCCCCACAAAGATCTCCTGCCCTGCCACAGGACCCAAAACAATGGGGCCAGTTATTGTGGTCTGGAACCTACAGAACTGTGGAGCCAAAATCAACCTTTCACTTTTTAGGTACATTATCTCCAGTATTTCTACAGTGAATAGAAGCATCAGATAATCCATTGTGCGAGCTGGCATACGCAGTGAGAGCTTCTTTATGCCCCCCCCCCCGGCTACAATTTGTCAGGATTTGACATAGATAAATCATTTTGATACTGACAACTTTCACATTACTGAAATGTCACCCGTCAATTTCATCACGTTTGTATTTTCTGTGTCGATAAAATGAGAAAACAATTTTTCACTGGCTCATGCAGATTAGACCAGTTTTTTCCTCCTTTGAGGAGAGGAGTGGGAGAGGGTAGTTTGGTAGTAACCATTATACATTGGGAGCTGGTCAGTTCATTGTGGTAGCTTGCTATAAACTGCCTGAGTTAGATCCAGAGTTCATAAATAACTAGTCTGTGTAACTGCACAACCAAGTCCCTGGTTTCCGTAGCTCGTCAAATGGAATTCAATAGAGTGCCTGACTATATGTGACTTGTGAGAATCGAATGAGTTATCTCCTCTACAGTACTCACATTAGATGAAGTGCTCAATAAATACTGAGTTGGAATCCACCTGAACATCTATGTTTTCCTGCAGTAACTGGATGGTCACAACAATCCAATCTAGAACTATCAAAGCAAGAACGGGGTTGAAGGCCTGCCTTAGGCCCCAAATCTGGGTGGTTGGTAAGTAGTTCTAACAACAGCCCAGAGTGCTGGAAATCTCCAGCTGCAGCAGATCAGCTGCTAAACCGCCATAATGGGTTCTGAGGAAACCAAGTTTTAATAGAATCTAAATAGAAAGCACAGTTTTAAGCCCCAAAAGAGCATGAAAGATTCGTGTATGTGTAACTTTTTCACAGCAGTCATAAAAATTGATTTTTCTTCAGCATCCAAGCATATTTGGGTCTCATTTTCTCTTATACATTTTGAGTCTACTTTAAAGAGGGACTAGGTTCTGAACCTTTCCAATCACATGAGACACAATCAAGATCACATTATGGTAATTTGCCCATTATCAAAGATCATTTTCTGTTGCTATAAACAGAATACCTGAGGCTGGGGTAATTGATAATGAAGAGAGGTTTGTTTTGGCCAGTTATGCTGTCTGGAAACTCTAGAACATTGCTCCAGCTCTGCTGAACTTCTGATAAGGGCTCAGACTACTTTAGCTCAGACCAAGGAAAGTAGAAAAGTAAGCAGGAACATGTAGAAGAAGATTAGAACCAGAGGGATAAACATAACTTTAAAACGAACCTGCCTCTCAAATGTTGTTACAATCCACTCCCAGGAAAAGAAGAGCTCCTTCACACCCTTGAGGCAGTCTTAAGTCCATTTAATGAGGGCTCCCTCTCTACACCAGGACAAAATACCTCCTACTAGACCCCCACACCTCCCAACTAGGACCACCCCTACAACCTCCCACTAGGACCCACCTGCCAAACACTAACCTACTGCACTGAGGAACCAGGAAAACACAATGAACTTTGGGGGGGCACCTTCAACCAAAGCAGCCCGATATGACTTCATATGACTTATGAAACTTAGGGGGAATTCTGGAGATTATTCAATACCACTATCATTTCTGAATAAAATTTATGCATTTATGTATAATCATATAAACGTCATAAAACATCATTCAGTCTGAAGTCTGTGCAGTTATTTTTTATTTTCTTTACCGAATTGAAAGATAACTTCAAAAGTCACACGCTAATATAGAAGTTGGACCTATGTTCATGGTTTGGATGTGAGGGTGACCCCCAAAAGCTCGATGGGTTAGGACAATGCAAGAACAATCAAAGGAGAAATGATAGGGGTAGAGATCCTTAACCCAAAATCAGTAGAATTAATCACCTGATAGGGATTAACTGAGTGGTAAACAGAAGGCAGGTGGGGTGTGAGTTGGAGGAGGTGGGCATTGGGGACATGCTTTGGTATAAATTTCGGTATCTGGTGATAGAGTCTCCCCCCCTCCATCTCTCTCTCTCTCTCTCTCACGTCGTCTCGACCCGGTCTCTCGTCTCTCTCTCTCTCTCTCTCTCTGATCAGCATGTGAGCTGCTTACCACTGCCACACTCTTGCCACTATGATGTTTCAGGCCTCACCAGTAAGGCCCCAAGGAAATCGGAGTCACTGACCATGGACCTATGACCTCTGGGGGGGGGGTGGGGGGGGGAAACTGTGAGCCCCCAAATAAACTTTTCCTCCTCTACGATAGTTCAGGCCGGGTCTTTTAGTCAAGCAGAAAAAAAAAAAAAAAAAAGAAAAGAAAAGACAAAGCTGACTAAAACAACGTAATTATTTTAATCACACGTAGGGCCAGATAGTCATAGGAAATGACAATATGAAAATACGAAAAAGTTCCTTAGCTCCATGTCAAACACTGAAAATCCCAAAAATTTACAATTCAGTTTCCCATCTATTCAGTCGTCCTAAGACCAATTACTACATTTTCACAGGCCCTTTGGGACAGTGAGGAAAAAAGATGGTGATTTATAATAGGTGCGATCCTTTTTGTCACAATTATTTTTATTTTGAAGTAAAATTTTAATGCCAGAAAATAATCAAATCACTATATGTTGAGGAATATGAACCACTCGAATGACATATTTAGAATAATAAAAATTGCCATTGAGAATGTTCAGGTAAAAAAGAGATGTAATAAGACAAAAGTAGATAGATCCAGACTCCAGTTTTGCCTGGCCTTCAGGGCCCAGAGTGGCAGCACCCTGCTGCCTGCACGCAGGGCCAGCACCTGGGGAAGCACCACCTACCCACTCCCGCAGACCCTCCCAGCGGGGACCAGAGCAAGAGTAGGCATCCGCCCGCCCTGCGGGAAGAGAGATCCAAGCCTCCCGTTTTGGCCTGCCTGCCAGGGCCCAAGAGGGCAGCTCCCTGCTGCAGAACGCAGGACACATCCTAGATCAAGCCCCCCCCTCCACACTTCCACTGTGCATGTCTGCAAAAGGGCCAAAGGTTGCAGTCCATCGACTCCACTAAGAGGATTGCTGACTGGATAGTTCCGTGGTCAATCTGCTTTAATCTGGAAGGAAATAAGCAAGGGCTTCCAAGGGTCCATTTTGGCTTGAGACTAATTCCCTGGTTTTTCCAACGTTTTTTGAGTTTGTTTGTTTTTTTGTTCTTTGTTAGTTGTTCTTGGGGGGCGGTTGTTTGTTAGTGTCAGGGTTTAGTTCTGTTTTGTTTTGTTTTGATTTGACAGTGTGTGGTTGCTCTGCTCCTCTTTGCTTTCTTTCTTTCTTCCTTCTTACTTTAGTATTTTTTTATTTTTTTCTTCTTCCGTCATCTTCCCTATTACCACCCTGCCATTGCATATACAACAAAGGCAAAAACAATTATACGCAGAGAAGTTGGGTTTTTTTTATGAATGAGTACAATTGAAATATATAGCAAAAGAGGTGTTATATATAGTGTATTCTCTATTTTCTAGACTCACTCTCTCTCAAACGAATTTCTACTCCTTGGTCACTTTTTTTTCTTTCTTCTACCTTTTTTTTTTATTCTTTTTCCTTTTTCTTACAATCTTTCTTTATTTCTTCTCTCAACCGCTGCATAAATTAGGTTTATAGTATAAATTGGTCCTTTCCACCTATCATTCACTAATGTCCTCTCTCATCTGCTGATACTAAACCGACTTTCCAAAACTCACTTTTCATCACTTTCTAAAGAAAGAACAAATCAGTTCACGTCACTTCCCTCTACTAAACATAGCACCTCTGTGTCCATTACTTGAATCTAAAAAGCCCGCATTAGAAGCTTACAGACTAAATTGGAAACACTATCTGGTTAACTAAATCCTGTACTATTGTGAGCAAACTGGGATTCTCTGGAAAGAAAGAGTCTGATTTTAAAGAGTAAAGGAAATTAATAAGGGGAACAGATAGAATTGTACTACAGAGCAAACGTACGGTTTCGAAAGGTAAATCACAATAGTAGGTCCCATAGTGGCAAGAAGATAGACATAAAAGCAAGATTGAAGAAAAAATGAAAGGAAAGTGGCACAAACAAACCAATATAAACCCTCTCAGTAAAGTCAAGGCATGCATCAGTTGGTGAAATGACAGAGATGGAAATTAGAAATCTACCTTTGCCAAAAGCTTGTGGAACTTAAGAAGAACTAAAAAGTGAGATTGAGGAGGAGCAAGTATCAGATGGCAAAAGATCATTTTTGAGCAAAGATCACCATAAACAAATACAGGAAGTAAAAGATTTACTTTCAATAGGGTAGATAGAGGCCTCTAACGAGAATCCAAACAGAAAATTCCGCCGGAAATGAAAAGAAAGCAATAGTCCAAATAAAAGCTCTAATCGCAAATATCACCACAGAGTAGATCACTTAGAAGAACCTCAGACAATGAGGGACAACTATATACCCTAGAAAAAATCTAGATAACACAGCAAAAATGGTAAGAAACCCAGAACAGAACTTCCAGAAATTATGGGACAACAAAAAAGACCAAAACAAAATAGTGAATGGGAGTAGAAGGGGGCAGAGTTTCACGCCAAAGGAATGAACAATAATTTAATGAAATAATTACAGAAAATTTTTCCAAAACTTGAGGAATGAATGGGAAAACCAAGTTCAAGAGGCTTACGAACACCAAACATAGAAAATCACAACAGTATCCACAGCAAGACACATTATATGAAAATGGCCTAATATACTGAGCAAGGAGAGAATAGTAAAAGCACAAGAGAAGGAAGCAGATTACATATAGGGGGAAACCAACAGACTATGATCAGACTTTTCCTACCCAGACCGTAAAAGCAAGAAGATCCTGGAATAGCATATTTCAATTTTCTGAAAGAAAAGGGATGTCAACCAAGAAATCTTATATCTAGCAAAAAACTGAGCTTTAGATAGGAAGAAAATAAAAACCTTCCGAATGACAAGCAAAAGTTAAAGATTTTGCAGCTCGAAAGCCAGCACTTCTAAACATCCTGGGCAAAATTTTCATAAAAGAAGAGAAAAATAACAAACAAAAAATCAACAAAGGGAGATATTGTGAAAGGGTGGGAAAAGTCTTATCACTCACATAGCCTGCGGAAGCAAGCAGGGGTTTCCATTCTCATTTCAAATAAGGTAGACTTCAAGCCAAAGCTAATCAAAAGGGACAAAGATGGATATTTCTTACTACTTAAGGGAACCACTCATCAACAGGATATAACAATCATAAATCTATATGCCCCAAATAATGGAGCACCTACATTCATCAAACTCTTCTCAAGTTCAAGAGTAAAATTGACCACAACACAGTTATTCTAGGGGATTTCAACACACCTCTCTCACCAATGGACGATGATCCAAACAAAAGCTAAACAAAGAAACTTTAGGCCTCCTTAAAACAATTAATAACATAGACCTAACGGACATCTTTAGAATATTTCATCCCTCAGTAAAAGAATACACTTTTTTCTCAGCAGCACATGGCTCCTTCTCCAAAATAGACCATATATTATGTCACAAGGCAACTATCAGCAAATATAAAAAAAAATAGAGATACTACGCTGCATTCTATCAGACCAGAAAGGGATGAAATTGGAAATCAACGACAAAACAAGGAATAAGAAAAACTACTCCAACAACTGGAAGCTAAACAACATGCTACTGAATGAACAAGGGGCTGAAGAAGACATCAAAGAGGAGATTAAAAAATTCCTAGAGGTAAATGAGGACACAGATACATCATATAGAAATCTCTGGGACATTATGAAGGCAGTAGTAAGAGGAAAATTCATTGCACTGAGTTCATTCCTTAAAAAGAAAAAAAAAAAACAAATAAATGACTTAACAACACACCTCAAAGCACTAGAAAAAGAACAGATCAACACCAAGAGCAGCAGAAGACAGGAAATAATTAAAATCAGAGCAGAAATTAATGAAATTGAGACTAAGGAAACAATTCAAAGAATTGACAAAACTAAAAGTTGGTTCTTTGAAAAAATAAACAAAATTGACATACCCTTAGTGATGCTAACAAAAAGAAAAAAAGAGAAAAAACTCAAATTACTAACATTCATGATGAAAAAGGGAATATCACAACAAACACCTCAGATATACAGAAGATAATTAGAAATTATTTTGAAAACTTGTACTCTAATAAAATAGAAAATACTGAATGCATTGACAGATTTCTAGAGTCATACGATTTGCCTAAACTGGATCTGGAGGCTATAGACAACTTAAAATGATCGATTACAAGCAAAGAAATAGAAGATGTCATCAACAAGCTACCAACAAGGAAAATTCCAGGACCTGATGGGTTTACAGGCGAGTTCTACAAGACTTTCAAAGAAGAACAAATACCAATGCTCTTCAAACTATTTCAAGAAATAGAAAAAGAGGGAGCTCTTCCAGACTCTTTTTCTATGAGGCCAATATTACATTAATTCCAAAGCCAGGCAAAGACGCATCCAAAAAAGAAAACTTCAGGCCAATATCTTTAATGAACATAGATGCAAAAATCTTCAACAAAATTCTGGCAAATCGGATACAAAAAATGTATCAAAAAGATAGTGCACCACGATCAAGTGGGTTTATTCCAGGGATGCAAGGCTGGTTCAACATTCGGAAATCAATAAATATAATACATCACATGAATAGACTTAAAGATAAAAATCATTTGATCATCTCAATAGACACAGAAAAAGCATTTGACAAAATACAGCACCCCTTTATTTTCAGAACACTGGAAAAACTAGGAATATCAAGAACATCTCAACATTTAAAAAGCTATTTATGCAAGGCCCAGA
>JAKELJ010000374.1:0-31776 GCA_025594165.1 Tamias sibiricus
TACTGTCGCCCCCATGACGTTTCTTGACCATCTAACTGAGTTCAATCCCATGTTCAATGACACAAATGGCATTTGACACATTTTGAGGCATCTCTCTAAGAGTCTGTGGAGGGACCTACTTGAATAAAGTTACCAAAAACAAAAATCAACCATTGGCCACCACTAAAGACATTGACACCAACATTTCCCTTTACCTCTACCTACCTCATCCCTCCTCCTAAAACAAACAGTTTCAAGAACCACAGAGTCCCCAGTCCATCCCAGGCCTCCTCTAGCTGACTTCCTCTTCCCCATCAACTCTCCAACCTTCTGCCTTAAGCCATAGCCACTCTCCATGCCACTGCCACTCGCACTGCCCTGGCTGTAAAAGTGCTCTTTTTTACCTAGGCTATCTTCTGACATCAGATCCAACCTGTGTGACTGATCTCCAGTGGCCCCCAAGAAGTTCTACTTCCATACCCTGATCTGGCTGTCACTCCTGCTTAAAAATCACTATCATCCCGCCCCCCAGCTGCCAGTAGCAGGACTTTCAAATTTAAAAGGAAGGCAAGTGCAGGAAGTTTGAACTCCTTCTTCATAGAAAATCTTCTGCTAAACCAACATAGAAAACAAGGTTGAAAAGCAAGGGGGACACTGAGGCCCCCTCACACCTTCCCTGAGCCCCAGGATGCACACACAGTACGTAAATCGGATAATAAGCATGTACTAGGCAGAATTTCTCAGGCAGCACCACCCATAGATACTAAGTTTCCCATAAGAAAGGCAGGGAAAACACTTGGTCCATAGCCAAGTCCAACTCAAACCACAACATTCAGGGATCCACTGTATTCTTCCTATCTTCCCCCACGCACTCATACAGGAACTTAATGTCTATCATGCATGACTTTTCTCACACTTGCCAACAACAATTCTGTGCCCACATACATTTCCTCTTTTAATCTCCTCAAGACATTGAGATGAACAAGATCACAAACTTCATGAAATCCTAAATTTTCCTTAACAAATATACCACCCAGGGAAAATTACAACAGCAAGAACCTTTGCATTTACTGTGTTCTCAACAGCCTTCTGCAAATGCTTTCAAGCACTAACACCTTCTCCTAGGCCACTCAGTTCCAAGTCCTATAAGTACCCTAAGTACAAGAGACTAAATGTTATCATCATCATTGCATCCCTAGCCTTGGGGGGGGGTGGGGGTATCCAGGCATATCAATGAATGAAGTAAAAGGGCAAAGTTGGCCATCAACCACTGAGCCTGAACATAAACACAGAATGAAATCACTGACTTTAATTGTTAAAAATTTCCCTTGCTGGCTTAGACCTAGATACATTGTATAAGAATTCAAAACGCCTAATTCCAAAATTGCATGATTAATTTAAGAATAATTGATGCAACCAAATTTAAAGCATTAATATTTAAACTCTGGTCCCGCTTTTTAAGAATGATCTTAAACGGATCTAGGATGGAAAATGATAAATAGGAAATAAAAGCCCCACTGCACCAACTTTGTAATTTCAGAAGATCAGAAAGGTCTAAAAAACAAATTGGTCCAAGAGTGTATAAAGTGCTACCACGTCTATGAACCCAATCCCTTGTAAAAGACTAAAAAAATCCACTAAAGTCCCAGAGAAAGCTGCCACCAGAATCCCTCTAGAGCTGGACCTGCAAAAGTAGACAGTGAAAAATCACCTGAGAAGTTGCACACAGCAAACCAGCTTCCCTGGGCACTCTCATGGATCCCCCCTTCATGCAGGATTCTGAAATGAGGCCCAGAAAGTGTCCCAATCATGAGTCTGAAGCATTGCTTCCAATGTCAGAGGAACACCCAGGACCAAGACAACTGACTGCAGCAAATAGACAAACGTCAACTAGAAGGTCCTGACAACAAGGACCTCCTCTTTGTAACCCACAAACCTTCCACTCCCTCTCCAGGACCACCAAATTCCTCACAAGGTGAGTGTCAACACAAGAAAGGCTCACAGGCCACTTCCAGACACCTTAATGCATTGGTGCAGCTAATTCCTACAATAGAAGCTGTTTTGAGGATCAGTTTTGAATGCGCTTATCTTTTTTTTCTTTTCTTCTTAAGATTTGTTAACTGTTTTTTGCCATATTTTTATGTGGAAATGGAGGGTCAAACCCCAACTGCCTTGCATGTTGTGAAGGTAAGCTCTTTACCACTAGCCTTAGCCACCAGCACTGAAATGCCCTTATTCCTTTAATGGGGGGACTAACACAAACTAATTTTTTTTCCCTGTAGCACAGAAACTGAAAGTTTTCAATTTTCCTGCTGAGTTTAGTTCAATCGTGCCTATGCGTCTGTATGTTATTAGATGGCTTTTCATCTTTTTTACGAGCTGTCTAGCATAATCTTTGGTTGCTAAGATTACATGCGTTAGTAATAAGTTTGTCATTTTGATCTTACACTGGTTTGTGTGGGGGCCATTCTTTGGTAATAACTTATTCACTGAAAACTTTCGCTTTTCATTCTATCCCCTATTGGTTGTAGAACACATACCTCGTAGAGCTTTTTTGCTGGATTACTTAATAGGTAGGATTATATACATGGGAACCTGCATGGGATCTGGAGACACAGGATGGACACTGCATTTATCATTTTGTGATAATAAAGAATGATCATGTACAAAAAAAGATGAACCATGGGTTCAGATGTCAGCAGGCATTTCATATATCAAAAGTTCTACGGCGGCCATGGGGTTGTGGTTCAGTGGCGTGTGCTCAGTCCTAGCCATGAGCGTGGCCCATGGGGTAAAATCACTCTAGAACTCGTAAAATTAAAAACTACACACACACATTGTGTACAACTAAAGCAAATAAATATTCGGAAAAAAAAGTCTACATCAACCTTTTTCCATGTAGGAAGGCTAATAAAGTGGCTCATTGACTAGATCCAGATTTCAATAGTCACTATCAAATACGATGTGATATTTGAATTTATTTATTTCTTTCCTAATTCTTTTGAACTTATATAATAACAAACATTCCATTTATCAATTATTTCGTTTGATTGTATCCATTCAACGAAATATGAGCGTAAGCACTAGATCTTTCCTTCATCTAACTGTTTTCAGAATAATGAGGTCGGAATACATAGCACCTTCACAGAGTGTGACTACATGAGTTTATTAGTTTGGGTGTCATGATGGACTCATGGATTTTTCTTTCTTTGTTTTTGGATGTTTTTTAATTCCAAAGCTAATTTGGGTTTTGGATTTAACTAGTTTCTCTTTAATTATCGGGTTTTCTGTTCCAAGGTCAATTCAAAGTATTCTGTTCCATTTTTAAACCGTCATCGTCTCCTTAGTATCTTGGGACTGTGATAATTTCTTAGTCATTTTTTCATTTTTTTATTGACTACTAAAATGAAGTGTTACTGTTTTCTGTTATTGTAAATTTCCTGCTGGTATAACCTTGGATTAGCTGTAGGATCAGATTAATTCTCAAAGTTGAAATTCCTTGGACCTTTAAGTTTTGTGTTTTCAATTAACTTACTATGGTTGTTGTTTCCATGTTCTATATTCGTTCCTATTTGGACGAAACCAAATTCAAGGTTTGTTCTCTTGGCTTGAACCACTGTATGCTTTTCTAATGTGATATATCTGTTCCAGGATCATTTATTATGCATTTATATGTTATTCCTGGAGCCACCCACTTTCCCAGGATCCCTGGTTTACTTTCAGTAGGGAAAATCAGTGTGTGGGGATCATGCACTCGGGCTTTCCAAGCTGCCCTCCTGGTTAGGGGCACTGTCGGAGCGGAGGGAAAAAGGCAGCGCACTTGTGCACTAGCGGGGACAGAATGCAAGACTGCGTTGTCCTGGAGCGAGGAAGGACCGGGGTCTGTAACAGACAAAAGACGTATCGGCCCCGTAGGTTTTGCCCAGGGGTTGGTTTTTGCTTTTAATAAATCTCTGTTGTAGTTTGTTTTTGTTTTAGATAGAAACCTGGCATTTACCGACACCACATTCAGGGTCTCCTGAACTCCCACTGAGAAAGAAGAAAAAGTGAATTATCAGCAAGATGAAAATTGTAAGCTATTACAGAAAACTAGTAAACCACATCCCATTAAACTTCCAATTAGTGTTAGAATGTCATGGCCTGGGGTTGTATTTCCAGTGGTAGACCACTTGCCAAGCAGTGTGAGGCACAGTTCGAGTCCCAGCACCACATATATAAGAATAAATAAACAAAATAAAGTCTATCACAACAAAAAATATTTTTAAGAATTTCGGTTATTTACTTGATATGTGCAACAGCCACTGCTGCTTAAGAGTATCCAATTCACTTTGCTGCTTCTGAAGTATATGATGTTTCCTCTAAACCCATAAAGCAATAATATAATCTCTCAGTCTACAAAGTAGATTCAAGCAAGTATCACCTCTAGATCTGGTGGAATGGACTTAGATAAAATACTAAAAAGGGAATCATTCATCTCACTCATCCAATGGTTCGCATCAAAATGATGAAGTGTTAGGGTGCCATTTGCAAGAACCCAAAGAAAGTAAAAATGAGTAGGGAAAAATCTAAAAGTACCCTACATTTCATTCTCCTATATTTAAGGGAAAATGAGATTTCCATGCAGTTGAAAGTAAGGAAGTCCCTGAAAGACCATTATTTTTAAATTACACAGAGCATAAAACAAGAGTGGTGCATGTGACATTTTCTAGATTAAGCCAAAAGGCAATGGAAATCTAATGGACATCACTTTGACTTTTACTCTGGTGAAATTTCTCTAAAACACATGTTAAGTTCCCAGAAGAGCACCTGTTATTATTGGAAATGTCTACAAACCATTTGTATTTATATAAAAATATTGCATTGTACAACTCTTAAAACAAACAGATTTTAATAATCAATAAAAATTATTCCTAAAGGACCTATTTCTTGAAGAATCAGTGCTTCCTAAACAACAGATCAATAAAATAAGCAATCATGCACGCAAAAAATAACTAGATTATAAGCAAATTTGCATTTAACTAGATTTTATAAACACCTTGAAAGAAAAATGCAAGAAACATTTTACTAAGGTTGGATGTAAACCAAGCAACATAAAGAAGAAAAGTAAAGTACATTTCTTCCCATACATAGGCCAATCGAGGAAAAAAACTAAATCCTATTAAGCACCTGTAGGCATGTGCATGTACATAAAAAGACAGAATTAAATAGCATTCAGTGAAAGATAGAAATCTTTTACATTAGTGAGTTTTGTTTTTGTGGTTATTCGCGATTGAAACTCCAGACATGGTCTCTGTCCATCGACCCACAATCTCAGCCCCTTTTTATTTTTTATTCTGATACAGAGTCTAGGTAGGTTAATGAGGCTGGCCTCAAACTTGCAATCCTCCGAGCCTTAGTCCTCCTCAAGTTGCTGAATTACAAATAGCACCACCCCACACAGGTGGGGTTTTATTTTTCACTATATAAAACGCACTATTTGAAAAAAATAATTAGATGTAATGTATGAACCTCAAATGATTACTAGTCCTAAGGCCAAGGCGTGGCTGGACTGGCACTCCGACAAATGTAAATGAATATCAGTAATATTCCAGGCACACCCTAGAGATCTGCCTTCTAGGAAATGTCCACAAGCAACAATTTTAACAACTTGCCAGGATGGTCTAACTTTCCACTCTCACAGTTTTTTGATTCCTTACTCAAAACACTAGATCTTGGAGATGCAAATGCCCACAGACAGTCTTGAAAACCACTTCAATTGCAGAGAACAGAACCACAAGGCATGAAGGGCATGTGGTGTGTCCATGTTTGATTCCTGAGGAACGTGAAAGGGAGAGAAGCCCAGGTCTTTGCCGTGTGAGTTCATCTAGACCCAAACATATGTTGTAAGACACCACACTTCAGTCTTGCTGAGTGGCAAGAAACGCATGACAATGTTGGTGGGGGTATATTTTTCATGGGTGGATCAAAGGCTCACCACGTTGGTACCACAGTTCCTTTCATCCACTCTTAGTATTCAGACCTTCTGAGAACATGAAAAACCAATCCTACACACACTCCGTACACCATGCCGTTTCAAATTCTCCATCACTCCTCCTCCTAGGACCCAGTGCTGAGATTCCCTTGTGTGAGTCACAGGACAAATATCTCAAACGCCTTAGCCTACAGACTACTTAAAAAAGCATCCCTTCAACCCCACTTCCTACTACTCACTTCCAACTTCACTTCAAAAAAAAAATCACCTAACACCAAATGAACTTTTCCCAACAGAGCAGTAATTTACAACTGCCACTTCCCATTAGTAATGAATGCAGACCAACACACCGCTCAAAAGTGAAAAAGCTGATGCACCATGACCATCCCTACTCCAGGTAAGCAAGCTCAAAATACACATGCATTCTAAACACCATGGATGTGCAGATGAGGGACCACACCCCAGTCCCAGACAGACACTTAATGTCAGCAAATGTTTCCTCCTTGAACACAAACAATACTCCACCACCCCTGAAGTCTAGAGTGAATGGTAAAGAATACAGCAAATACAGGAGTCCAAAAAAAGTCAGGTTTTACTGCACATCTCATGCACTGATAAAGCACAGCCACTCACACCAGCAAAGCCAGACAGCTCAATACTGGGAGAAAGCACTCATACTGGCAAGCACCAGCATTGACAGGACACAACACAAGGATTCCTCTTCGCAACACTAATCTCTCATAGTGACAATCTCCACTTATAGCTCCAGAACAGTTTTAGAAAAATAACTAACTCAGACACTGACAATGGGTGAAGAGGGCAAATCAAGAGGGGAGCTGGGGTCGGGGGTAGGATAGTGGCAATGTGAAAACTCCCTTAAGCTAAAGAAGGTCCCATAGAACTTTTGAAGGTGCCTAAAGAACCTTCTGGACCTGTAAGATTGTGGTTAAATTAATCCTCAATTAAAAAAAAGGTGAATGAAGTCTGAGAAAAATCCTTGATACCACCTGAATATACAGTCCCATCCAAGGCTCTGTAGGGAAAAGTGTCCTGCGAACTCCCTCATATGGATTCTCCAATGGGAACCTTGGACAGCCAAATCAGCAGGCTGGCATTGGCAGTTTGGAGTTCATCATCAAAGTTCCTCTCCATCCATGGTGGTTACAAGGCTGTCAACTGCCCCACAGCTTCCAGGACACATAAAGCAAGTGGGAGTTCAGGAGCCCGAAGTTGTTCCGGTACAAGCCGAGGTTCTAAAAACAAACACAACAGATATTATAAAAGCAAAACAACCCCTGCAAAACCTACAGGGGCCTACGGCACGGCGGGTACACGACACTGGGTCCTGCCCTCCTCCAGGACAACCAGTCTTGCATTCTGTCCATGCGCAAGTCGCTGGCCTTTCCCTCCGCCTCAGGCCCTAGAAAAGACAGGAAAAGACCCCCTTTTGTTGACTCTCCCTAACTCTTTTAATTGTTACTGTAACCATTTTTAGGCTTTGAATGACTATTGTATTCTGTGAACCTCTTCCTGTTTTTCCCTCCGGGTTCGTCACTTTTCCCTCTCTAACCCAAACCGGAAAACAAAATCTGATTCCTAGAATGCGTATGCCATACTCTTTCTCCCCGCTTACGTTTTCATGTTCATTCCCTTCATCCTAACTAATTCATTAGTATTCAGATCTTAGCTTCTATAATAACGATGTTTAGAAAATATATATATAAATATATATATACATGACACAGTATTTTTATTTAAAAATTTTTTACCTGTATTTTATTTATTTAATTTTAGGTAATTGCTGAGAATGAAACCCAGGGGCCTAAACACGTGCTAGGCAAGTGCTCATACCAATGAGCTATCCACTAGCCCAACACATATCTTTTGGGGAGGTACCAGGATTGAACTCTGGGGCATTCAGCCACTAGAGCCCATCTCATGAAAATCAGAGCGTAGGCAAGTGGCAAAACCATGATTAAAAGACCAAACATGACTGTTTTAAATAGTACTTCTAAGACACTCAGCATAAACACCTGAGACATTAGACCTAATGTGAAAAAATTACATCATTGACCTTAGCATATTGTTATGACAGTAAAATAATAAAATAATAGCACAGAAAGTTTGTAGACACTTACTAATAATGGTTTCTGAGGCAAGGTAGTAATCTGAGTCACTCAAGTGTCTTCTGTAGCTTGAAATTTATACAACAGTATTCACTTTACTTTTTTTAATTTACTTTCTCATGTTTCTATCACCTGTCCAACATCTACAGCGAAGATCTGGAATGGAGTAGCCACTGGCCGTATTTATGCACAATATGGGAAGGTGGGAGCAACATTTCTTTCTCTCTGACGACCTTGTTAGAAGTTCTTTAATGCAAAAATATAGAGAAAGAGAAACATCACAAAAAGCCAATTACAAGAAATCTAGCACAAGGACAAGGCAACTGTAGAACTTCGGAGTACTAGAGAAGTACAGACTTCAGCTACTCAAATTCCGGGACAAAAACATTACTCCTGTGACTAGACACCATGAATCTACTTTGTATATTGCTTTATCAAGTAAAATGTAAGAATAAACAGTAAAACATTATTAAATTTTTCTCCATACCATGGGTTTGAATGCAGAAGCCTTTAAACACTGAGCCACATCCTAAGTCCTGGTTTTCTATTTTAATTCTAGAGACAGGGTCTCACTGAGTTGCTAAGTGCCCCTCCATTGTTGAGGTTGGCCTTTGAACTACGATCCACCTGCCTCAGCCTCCCAAAGTGCTGGATTTAATAGGCATGCACCACGTGCCCCAGCTTGTTTTTAAAATATCTTTTTTTATGTGTGCGGAGATGAACCCAGTGCTCACACATGCTAGTGATTCGCTCTACTTCTGAGCCACAACCCCAGCCCCAGTAAACATTTTAATCTATACTTATTTTAGAATTATCAAAAGGAGGAAATTTCATATTAATCAATAAACACCATAAAAAATAATTTCCTGACCAGCGCGTGGCGCACTGCCTGTAAAGCCCGAGTGCATGATCCCCCAACGAACACTAAATTTCCCTATCTGAAAGTAACCAGGGATCCTTGGAGTAAAGTGGTGGCTCCAGGAAATAACAATAGGAAATGCATAATAAAACATGATCCTGGAACATATAATCACATTAGAAACAAAGTTGCAAACAAAGAGAACTAACCTTGAATTGGGTGTCCAAAATAGGTAACAATTTAAACATGGAAACAACAACCATATGGAATATGATTTAACACTACGAGAACTTAAAGTGCCAGAAATTTCTACTTTGGAGATATATAACTGTTGGCCTAAGCTTCATCCAAGGGTTTTAACAGTGGGGAGCACCTGAGAGAAAGTTCGTTGAATAAACAGAATAGAAGTGATAAATCGAATTTTCTTTGTGTAGGTTAATCGCAGTATAAAAAAATGTATGCAAGAAGTACCTAAGTATTCATTCTCAGCACCAGAGTCCCAAGAGATCCCGACTAAGTGCCACTGACATGGAGATTTTAAAGTGGGAGTAACTGCAATATCTGTGAACTTGGAGGCCCCTATGGAGTGAGACAGGAACACAGGTGATATTTAATGTTGAGAAAACTTGTTAAATTCGCAAAGACCCTAATGATGCTTGGAATTTAAAAAAAGTCCAAGAGACAAACAAAAAGAAAGTCCTGATGAGTCCAGCATGACCACCCAAAATAAAATACTCATTTGTCACCTCTGGACGTGTGGGCTGTAGTAGGGTGCCACCGACATTTTTGGCTGAAAATGGTAAATGAAATGGAAAGATCTCAGTGACCGTAGCTCATTTTTCTTGATATATGTACAGCAAAAAAATTAATTTGATATAAAAGGATTGTTAGTTATTTTATAATTCAATTGTTTGGTTGATACATTATATTTTAATTCACATATCACTAATTTTGTAGTGAATCAAGTGAAATTCTGGTTCGGAGTCAATGATCACTTTATTTTGCTGTAGGCACAGAAAAAAAGGTTGATGTAGAACTTTTTTTTTAATATTTTATTTGCTTGCTGGTAGTTGTAGCACAATGTGTGTGTTGTTTTATTTTTTACGTGGTGCTCGAGGATATGATCCCAGGCCACGCTCATGCTAGGCGGAGCACACTGCCACTGAACCTGATCTACAACCCCAGCCCCTAGAACTTTTTGATATATGAATCCTGCTGACAAACACTGAACCCATGATCCATCTTTTTTTTGTACATGTTCATTCTTATTAGCACAAAATGAAAATCAGTCATCCTGTGTCGCCATGAACCAATGCATCCCATGTATATATTCCTACCATATGAAGTAATCCAGCAAAAAAATGCTCTACGAGGTAGTGTTATCACAACAATTAGGGGATATATGAAACAAAGTTTCAAATAGATTAGGGCTTCCTAGGTACCCAAAGGTTGCCAGCAACTACCATACTCTCTTCTAAAGATGGTCAAGATGGACCAAACTTCATTATCCCTAACCACTGTTACTGACTCTTATGCCTATAGCTACGAAAAGATTAGAGCATAGCAGACTGACCTTAAAGAAGAGACATCCTGGGACGGCCAGCCAACTAAGTTAACAGCAAATGCCATGCACAGTTGAACCCTATCAGCAGGGTTTATGAAAAACTTCAGTGTCTGTGCTACAGGTAAAAACAATGAGTGTGGTGTCCTGTGTGGTGATGCCACCACAGAGCAGCTGACCCGCATTGTGCCAGATTGTGCAGGCATAGACATAAGGGCCATTTTGTTTTGTTCGGGGGGGCCCAGTAGAGGGGATTAGCTCAGTGTGTATAAGTGCTTACCTCACACATGCAAGGGCGTAGTGGGTTTTTGGAACCTCCCGATTACCGACATATAAATACAAATTTAAAAAACAGGAGTTTAAACCATAACAAAATCCTATCCATTAATAAAAAAGAAAATGAATAAAGCCCCGCCCAAAATTAATAAACCTGGAAATTCCCCTCAAAAACCACAGCTTTCCTAATTATGTCAATGTTAAAATCAGTCATGCAACAAAGGATTAGAGTTTCCATATAATTATAAAGTAAAACATTCACAAGCTCAAATTAACCATTGTTTTTATCTAATATGAAAAGAAAAAAAAGACAAGCGCACCCTACGTCTTTACTTAATTGTTCTAACTTTAGATGTTTTTTTGCCTTTAATAAAACTTTAACCTTTCATAACAAACCAGAAAAAAATAAACTCTTCATTGGGGCCCCCCCCCTACCATTTATTTTTAAAGATAAAAAAGAAAGAAGAAAAAAAAATCAGAATAAAAGGGGCATAAAGAAGAACAGGAAAATGAAAAAAGGTACCCCCCTGGGAAGAAAATTTCCCCCTGGTTTAAGTTTTTTTTGAAGTACAAATTACAAGGGAAAATAAACATTGGCGAAAATCCCAATTTGCTGAGAAAACCCCACTAAGTTAAATTTTTCCTGCAAGGTCCCCCCCTCCGTGCTACAATTATACTTGCCCTCCTAGACTTCTTTAAAACTGCCCCCAAGGGGTTTAGAAGGTTCAAGAGACATTGAAATCATAGACCCAAATTCACCATCTCGGGTAATGTGAAAACCCCACAAAATCCGCTTGCTTGTGTGGATCTTCATATACCCATCTTTAAAGGGAGGTAGGGGGTTCCGCCCCATGTCTGTGCTAAAGGATTTAATCATAAACACCCTCTACCCTTCCGCCATAAGAAGTGGTGAAGCTCTGTCCCCGTGAATTGCGAGAGCAGCTGCTTGCTGGTTAACTATAATATTTAACAATCTATATTTGGACCTACAGTGATGATTAAAATCACAATAATTTTTTCTAACAGCATAAACATTTATTAGAAGTTTGAATTTTAATATTTAGATACCTATTTTTTGTGACCGTTTAAAAAACTTTAGCATAATAGTGTTTTTTTAAATTTTTTATTATTTACTTAAATTTCTATGAAAACCGCTATATTTCTTTATTAAGTGCAATAACATAAGAAAGAATTCCAATCTGCTCTTAAATATTCCAACTAATGACCGTTCCTTTAATTAAATAGTAATAGGATTCCTTCCATTGGAACTTAACAGTAAAAAAGTGTTCCAGAATTGACAGGTTGGCGGCCCCAAGAAATGTGTTAAACATCAAATTTCATAGCTAGAAGGCTGGGGTTGTGGCTCAGCGTGGGGTTAGAGCGCAGCTCCCCACCTAGCAAAGTAAATTTCGGGTCGGCCCCAGGTGTCAATCCGCTCCAGCCCACCACGTAAAAAATAAACGCGGGAGCTCATGTGTGTACAACTAAAGCAAAATAAATAAATATTTTTAAATAAAATTTCATAAGCTAACTGTTGAATTCCCTAAGCCCTACCTAAAACTCAACTCCCCTTAACGATACAATCAACCCCCTTATTTTTGTGTGCCCCTGCTAAATTTACAAAAAAAATGATATTTACCCATTTGAGAAGTGGTTTCATGCATGGGCCAAAGTCTCCCCCCCCCCCAGTAAATAACTAACCTAATGGGAGCAAAGAAGTTAGCTACTCCTATTAAAGCCATTTTTTGAAACAAATTTTTCCATTATTTTTTTGCTTATTACATTAGTAAAACAATTTTGCTATTCTCCCACAAACTTTTACTTTCTCCTTTCTATTCAAAATTCCTTTTAAATCCCTATACTAGAGTAAAATCTTGAAAATGAAACTTAAATAATATTCTTTTCCCGCAGGTGAAAAAAATTCAAAAGTGTTTGTTATTGTTTTTTATTTCAAATGAGATTTTTCCCCTTCTGTAAAAAGACACTTTTTTTATTTAGGGTTTTTCAGTTTGGTTTTATATTGTTAATCTTTCCACCATAACCTATGGAATTCCTTCAAAAAGAAAAATTACTAATTTTCTTTTAGAAGGTAACACACCTTGAAATCTGTACTGCCCCCCGCACTGACACCCAACACATTGAGGTTAATTTAAGCCACTTGAAGTTTCTTTTCTAAGAAAAAAGTTAATGCTTACTAATTATAATAAATGTATATCTTTTAAAATTCTGGGGGGGGGGGGGCCCGATTGGGATGGTTGATATATAAATTGGTACATAAAATATTCTTCAAATTAGCCGCAGCTTTTACTATAATGCAATCTGAAGGGCGACTGTGGGGTAAGATAACATAAAAAAAAAATGGCGTAATACTGGTACATTAAAAAGTAGGCCAGCTGGGGTTATTCCCCATGAAATCCAGAATCTTACTTTTCAAAACAATTATCTGCCTGATTTTTAAAAAAAAAAATCCAGTTTTATTGAATTGCCACTTTATTTCTAAATGTGATGTAATTGGAAAGCTGCTATAGAATTTGTCTTCTAAATTTACAGAAACCATGGTCAGGATTACTCCTATGATAGAAACAATCCCCACGAAGAATATTAGGAGTACGTCATCAATAGTATTTTTACAATATCAAAAAATTTTAAAACAATATTTAATTAAAAACCTAGTATTACTAATATCTTCAACTTCCCCCCACATAAAATGCAAAGCTCAGGCAAAAAAAATAAAAAGTATTTCCTAGGTAGAGAGTGGTCCTTTCCTCAAAAAATGATTAGGGGGACCAAAAAGTGTGTTAACACATCTTGGATATTTCTTTGCATTTTTGTCAAAAAGTTTTTCTTAAACAATATACCATTATTTGAGGTACTTTTGGAATTGGAACCCAAAACCTAAACAGAAGAATCCCAAGTAAAAAAATGTTTACAGTTTAATTTATACACACAAACCTGGAACCCCGGTAAATGTTTTACACAAGATATATTTAGTGCAAACCTGTAGTCTGATTGCAAAACACCATGATATGTCTGAAACAGTTAAGTGTGAGTTTTTATTTTACGTATAGTTGACACTATGTCCGCTATGTGTTCAAGAAGTTTCATGTTGGCTTGTGATATTTTCCAAAATTTTACAGATCAGGGAGAATAATTATTTTAGACTTGGATATGAGGCATTCAACAAATAGCTGCCACTTTATATTATTAGGATTCTTTCAGAAACGTGAGGCATTGATTAGGATGTTGTCAGAGGATGCATTATCCCTTATCATTTCCCAGCCTTTGTGTGATGACTAGGTTGTGCGTGGTACCTGCGAGCGCTGTGGGCGGGATCGTTGCCTATGAGGTGGTAGGTGCTACTGTCGGTTGTGCATGGAAGGGTGTGTTCTTTCGTTTTTGTTTTTTGTTTCTGGGGGTTGGGATTTCAGGGGCACTTGAACTCTGGGAATCATCCCCCTGCCCCGGTTTTTGTTGTTTTTTTTTAGAGGCAGGGTCTCACTGAGTTTGATAAGTGCCTCACCATTGCTGAGGCTGGCTTTGAACTTGTGATCCTCCTGCCTCAGCCTCCCAAGTGCTGGGATTACAGGCATGCGCCACCACGCCCGGCAGGTAGATCTTTCTTGTAAGCACCCTTTTCACTATTGCTTTCTCTGCTTCCTGACCTGCCAAGAGCAGAGCAGCTTTCCTCCACTGAGTAATGGATATGCTACTTCAGCCTGGTGTGCAGAGCAACAGAGTCAGCCATGCTACACATTGAAACCTCTGAAACAATGTGCCCCAAATACACTTGTCATCCTAGAAGTTGTTCTTGTTGGGTACTTTAGTCATAGCAAAACAAAAGGGTGAGTAAAACATGAGATGATGTTCAACCTTTGTGAGCAATCAGTAATGTTTGCAATATAGAGATGGGAAAGGTGAGGGCAAAGAGCAAACAAATAAGCTATATTGAGAAACAAACACACCTATTATTCCTGTCCCCCTCAGCTAACAAAAGCTTGAAACCTCTGGAATCATTCATTCACTCAGCCCTGATAGTTTTTAATTAGCTCCTATGTTCTCAGGTGCTTATGCTAATCGTATCTGACTCTTCCTCTCTCAAGCTCCCTTTGGGAAAAAGACCCATTAGTTTGGCAGTGTCCCACTTTTCCCTTTTCCAAATGTTCAAAGCAAGTCGTCATTAACGTACTGAAATAGTAACATTGGAAACAGAAAAAAAATGATATTCAATTAAATATTAGAGGTGTTATTAAAATCATTATCAAAGTGTTTACACAGGAAAGAAAACTCACTGAAATAAAAACCAACAACACAAAATGTTTCAGAGTATGATTACAACAATCTTAAAAAGCATTTGTTAATGAAAAAGATGAGGAGAAAGGAAAGTTGTTTATTAATAAGTTCAGGGAGAAAGTGAAACTTTTAACTTTCCTGCATTTTGTAAAATTTCTTAAATATGACTTTTAATACTCAAAAAAAGTAAACAAAAATGAGCTGTTATTTTTAATTTTAGTTGGATAACAAGTTATTTTCTGAGTTTTGACGAACTGCATATTATCAATATAACTTGTAAATCCTCCTATGCCACTTCTCAATCCTTTAACCTAGGTCTTTAAAAAATATCATCCATGCTCTTCTTAGACCAGTATTTCTGCATGCCCCATTAAATCTTTTCCTATTTAATTGTTGCAATGACACAAAAACCCGAATGATGTCAGCTTGCACACAAAAAGCTGTTCTTACCAACTATATTACACATCATTCCCCCCCAATTTTTTACCAAAACTTTAGGTGACTGATCTTTTCTTTTCTCCGCCAAAGTCATAAAATTTATTATTCGCTTTCATAATGCATCTAGAGGGCCTGTGGGGGGGTTTATGTGGCTCGGGGTGGAGTGCCTTATACCTCTCACACCTTTTGTTGGGGGAGGCACTACTCTGTTCTCGGTTATCTTCTCATCTCACACAACATTAAAAAAAAACAAATCAAGATGATTGTGTTCATCACTAAAAATCAAAATTATTTTAAAAGAAGCTTCCTAAGCCGGGGCCATGGGTGCACTCCTGTAACCCTTTCACTTGGGAGGCTGAGCTATGAGTAACGCGCGTTCAAAGCCATCTTCAGCAATGCAAGGCACTTAGCAACTCAGTGAGACCCTGTCGTAAAAAATACAAAAAATGCTGGGAAGAGGCCCAGTGGCCCCTGAAGTTCAATCCCTGGTACAAAAAAAAAAAAAAAAAATCCTAGATCTGTTTTCTCTCCACTTACACTAGTACTTAACAATTCTCTTTTTTCTCTAGGAGAGCTCTCTTATTTTTTCTCACTTTTTGAACTCCTAATGCAAGCCCTTCACCCTTCAATGGGGAGGGCAATTTACTTGCCTATTAACCTAATTTAATCAATTTAAGGTGTTGAATTTTCCTTAAGAGGCTACCAGCGTTCCAGTTTAAACTTACCTAATTATCTTAAGGTAAATCTACTTTAGAATAACGTTTTCTTGGGACCATCTGAAACTAAAAAAGTAGTTTTTGGGCCCATCGTCGGAAATAGTTTGTCCATGGATAAGTTGCAAGTGAACTATATAATATGTCTGCTGGAAGTTTTAATTTTTTACTTCTTTGATCATCTTTAACTTTTCCCAACTTAATGATGAGATCTGTACCAAAGCAAAATAATACTGTAGTTATAATGTGTTGACATCTGGCTTTGTTTGCTTGATTGTTAGTTTTAGTGTGCGCTCTGCGGGATGGAAACCCCAGTGCTTTCCAAAAGCTAGGCAAGCCGCTGTATTCATGTGAGCTATCCCCTCAACACTGCTGTGTTATCTTGGAGAAGTGAAAGTCTTATTTGATACTTTTTATTTCCTTATTAGGCGTGCTAAGATCATACAGCAATGCCATGGTGTTACAGCTGCCTGACAAACTAAAATCCATACACTACAACAGTTCACCAATTTTTAAAAACCTGTATTCAGTATCACTTTAATTTCTTAATGACAATTTCCATGTTAATATGTAAATTTTCACTTACTAATCAAAAAATACGTTCGCTAATCAAGAAGGGTAAATGTTCTCAACTTATCGTTCTTTGTTTAGATAACAGCTGTTCTATGACCATCGTTAGAAGTACAAGTTTGAATTTCTTTTTCTTTCTTTAGATGGTATTTCAATTTGTTACATGATGTAAATGCCGCAAAACATCTACTGTAGACAGATTTCAAATTTGAATCTTATTCTAGTTTCTTGCTGTTTAGTCAAGAAGATTATTTTTTAGTACATTTTCTCTTAATGAAAATATTTTCTTTCACTCTGCGTATTCATTTTAAATCAGGCGGGATACATTTCTTTTTTAGAAGATAAATGAGAAAATAAATGATTTCATGTGTTCCTATATAAACTGAGTGTTAGGGACAAGTACACCTGAAATTATTTGAAGATAAAACCTTTATCACAATTCTTCCCAAGTGAATTTGGGTGAGCAGGTTTGCTATTGAGTAAAAAGGAAATGAAGATATCTTTAAGATAAGCTCCCAAGGGTTATATAATTTGGAAAAAATGTGTACCACCAATGTGTGAAAAGATTATGGGGTATTATAACTTTTTTAAATTCAACTACTGATTTATATTTATTGTACACAAAAATACTTGTCTTTTGAAGTCTGTTACTTTTTGCCTCTAAATGCTTAACAGAAAAGTTAGTGAATTATTAGCTAGGGGATCAGTGGGTGCACTTGTTATTGAAGTACGCTGTTTCTCTTCTGAACTGCTGCTTCTATTCACTAAATAGATACTACCCTGTCTATGCAGCAAGTATGGAAAATATTAGAAAAGCCATACTACAAATGAAAGTACCATAGTGACTTAAATTGCTCAGGAAAATATGGCGGTAATGTTTCTAATATGTGTCTCTCCCAAAGATTCTTGATGGGCATGTGTATTAAAAAAAAAAATAGTCCAGCATGGACCTCTCCATATGGTCAGGGAGCATGCTGTGTATGCATTCATTATCATATGATTTCGGAGCATCAAAACTAGAGAACATTCCTGCAAAGGCTACCATAATGATGAGGGTTGATGGTGATGTGTTATTCACTGCCTGGTTATTTTTAAAAGTTATTCATGTACTCTCATGAAACTAAGAGAAAAAGTATGCAATGTTTTTTTCCACTCAATGGGATGATTTTTTAAAGTCCAAATAAAACATTCAATACTTTTAAGGATCAGTGATTTTCATTTGCTTGAAGTTCCTGCCTCTTGTATCCTCACTGTCCTCCAGTTATGGAATACTTGATTTTCTATAATTTATTATGAACTTTCATTTGCATCAAGCATAAGACACTGTATTTGTTTAACGTGATTAGACCACAAGCTGTGAAATTGTTGTTACACCTTTGAAAGAACAAGGATTACTAGTTATGATGTTACAAGAATAAATGATTTAAATTATGATGAAAATATGCTTCGTTCGTCAGTCTCCTCCTAGATCCCGCCTCCTCTCCCCTATATGTGTCTTTACTGTGAAAGTAGGCATGTTAAAAAGAACTTTAGTTCTTCATCTTCAGATTTTTTCATTGTTAGGATTTTATGTAAAATACTCTCATACAATATTCTAAACATGAAAACTTTCTCTAGACCAAGGGAGAGAATACATTAAAAAGTAGAGACCAAGTCTGGATTAAAGTTCTTTACTGCTTTAATTTCAGGTGGGCACGAAAGTGTGGAAAACAGACGGGAAAATATTGACTTTTCAAATAATTAACAAAATCTGAAATTATCCATGCAAGCTAGATCTTTAGCCAGGCACCTTCATCAATAACATGGAATTATGTCTGTATTCCCAGTTTGTCTGCATTGGCCCAGAATGATTGCTGTTGAGTCCGCCACCAGATGCAGAAAAAAATATGCAAAAGTTGAAGATGAAGAGAGATCTTATGGCTCAAAGAAACACAGCAGACCACTGATGGAAACTGGAACAAGGAAGGGCCAACTATTAGTCATCAAGGTAAGACCTGAGAATGACCCTCCTTTTCTAATGGAATGGAAGCCCAAAGTTTAGTGTAAGTTATGGTAACTTAATATTTTTTTTTTTTTCCCATTATCAAGCTTCATACCTCTTAAATGTCATTACTTCATAATAAAAATATTTACATGTCCTGATTAGTAGCAGTTTATTTATTGTAATCCTTATTATAAAGACTTGATTGTTTTATGTCTAGAAAGGTTGAAATCAATCCCAGCACCATACTAAATGTATATTTAGTCACGGTCATGATTAAACCTTTATTTCGTTACAGGGCCACTCAGCAAAAGTTAACATTGCACTTGGTGGTAAGAGCTTTGAGTAGCAGATTCCAAACCCTTCATAGAAGGGACTTCTGTTGACATGACTTACGTTCCCTATTCTTGTCCAATGGAAAGGTGGGCAAAAGTTATTGGAGTGGTTTAATGACCCTGAGCCTCAGGGATAAGGTGGCATATAAGTTTATTTCACAGCACTTAATATGTAGAGTACTTTATTTAATATAAGCTTAAAGATACATTTGTCACACCAGTGATTGTCCAAGTTAACTTGGAATAGAAGAATAGCAAGTATAAGGAAGTTCTTGTTATATATTTCAGAGTTAGCCATCATAAATGTCTTTCTTTTTTTTCTTTCTTTCAGTGAAAGGCAAATCTGACGTTGGTCACCAGTGTTTACTGTTGTGCGCGGTTATGTAAAAATATAACCAAACATCCCGGACACCTAAGTGGTCCTGCATTTTCTACTCTGATAGAATCCACTGTTATAGAAAAGTTTCAGTTTTTACATCACTTGAAGAGCAGGCTTTTTCATTACAGCCATTAATGGGCTGATGTCCCCAACTAATAGAATGCTAAGCTGACACTTTTCTTGCACAGCTCTGGAGAGTTTTTTAACGGCCACGATCAGATGAGAAGTCTCATCTCCTTTTTACCAACCCAACGTTTCTTAAATATATTTTTTGACGTGATAATGTTTATCTTATCTAGTGTGTGCTTTTTAATTTTCTTTCTATTCCTTTTAGTTTCTGTACTTTGTACTTAACCTCATTTTGGCTTCAATTGTTTCTTTGCTTTTATTTTGACTTATTTCCAAATGTGATTGAAAGTAACATTAGTTGATTCTCTAGAATACCTTCACCAAATCCACATAGTCTCTCTGGCTAAGCAAATATAGTCTGTATATGCAAACTGACGTTATTCCAGAAGATCATTTTTATTGAATGAAATTCTTGTTGGGTGGGTTTTGTCTGTTATTTTGTTTACTTTTTACTTTTTCAGTATGCTTTAGGTAAACCTGAGAAAAAATTAGATCTATCTTCTTTGAAATTCTATCATAATCACTATGTTTATCATGCTAAAGAAGTAAACTTCAGTGAACAATTGATTTTCAAATTATTCGAGGTATAGTATTATTGTGGGTGAATAATCACTTCACCATGACTTTGAAGGAGATCCTGCACCATGACACGGTGTCTAGATGAATTTGGAAAAAATAATTGGATAAGAGAGGTATAGTCTGTGACTCTTTTTCAAGATCACGTTTTCAGTTCATTTATTCCTCCTGTCTTAAAATTGACAACACACTTTCTGAACCCTTATATGCCAAATGGCGTGGACACTCTAAGCTCTTTAAATATTGCGTGTGCAGCCAAGGGCATAAAGAAGAATTCGTTGACCGTAAGCAAAACAACAATGGAACGCCTCTGCATTTTCATCTACTTGGAGGCTCCGAGAAGGAATTGGAACTCTTTTGTAGACAGTGTTGAATTCAGGTAGCAAAGCAGCTGAAGTAGGCATGAAAAGGCGAGGGCATCAGGCTATGGTATTTCTCAGTGTGGAGGTTATAAAAAGGGATTTGGTAGTTTTCATTTTCAGTCAGTGATGTCGAGGTTTTTTATTTCACTTTAGATACTAGAAAGTGGATGGTCAAAACTTTGAAAATGTTACGCTCCTGGCCAAAAGCATGGAAATTCTTAGGATAACACCACATTTATCTATCATGTGAAACCAATTTATTTGCGGTATAGTATTTTTGCAGACTAATCATTTTTATCCTTGTGGTTTTGTTTATACAAAAGATAAATCATAATCATAAAAGAACGTAATTTGTGTATGCTAACATTTCTTTAAACATAAGAACCAGAGTATTTGTAGTAAAATTTGTAATCTATAGAATCCATTTTCTAAGTATATAATTAGATCTAAATCAAAACCCACTGACCCTTAGAGCGACCAGTGAAAAATTATATTTTCACTTTCTATTTATTTTATTTATTTATTTATTTTTGCGTAATGGGGATTGAACTCAGGGGACACTCAAAACACTGGGCTACATCCCTAGCCCTTTTTTGTTTTTTATTTAGAGACAGAGGTCTGACAATGATGTTTCTACAGTGCCTTGCCATTCGCTGAGGCCTCGGCTTTGACTCGTGATCTCCTCACTTGCCTCAGCCTCACACAGTGCTGGGATTACAGGCATGAACACCCGCGCCAGCTAGGAAAATTATTTTTTAATGTGTTGTTTTATTGATAATATGAAATTTTCCTCCTTTTGATCAAATTCCTAAAAATATGTATGATTAATATGTTTACCTGGGGCCCTGGCGGTTGTGGATCAGAAGTTAGAGCGACATCTCCTAGCAATGTGTGACGGCACGGTGGTGCATGCCTCAAAATCTAGCAACTTTGGGAGGCCTGAGGCTGGAGGATCGCAGTCAAAGCCAACACTCAACAAATGGAGAGGCACTTAGAAACTCAGTCGAGACCATGTCTCTAGATAAATAGAAAATCCAGGGAATTAGGATGTGGATCAGTGTTTAAAATGCTTATGCATTCAAACACCTGGTATGTGAGATAAATTTAAAATGTCTTACTGCTTTATTCTTACCATTTACTTGGAATATTAAAGCAATATACAAAGTAGATTCATGGTGTCACTTCATAGACAGTAATGTTTTGCCAGGATTTTGAGTAGATGAAGTCTGTTCTTCTCAGTACTTCCGAAGTTCTACATTGCCTTGTCCTTGTCCTAAGATTTCTTGTAATTTGGCATTTTGTGGATGTTTCTCTTTCTCTATTTTTAGCATTTAAAGGAACTTTCTACAAGGTTGTCAGAAGAGGATAGAAAAGAAATGTTCCTGCCATCCCACATTCACCAATAGTTGGTGCACATAAAAAGCAGTGGCATACTCCATTCGCGATCTTACTGTAGAGTGGCAAACAGGTGATAGAAACTTGAGAAAGTAAATAAAAAAACGTAATACGTGAATACTGTTGAGAATACAATGTCAAGCTACAGAAGGAAACTTGATCGTGACTAGATTACTACCTTGCCTCAGAAACCATTTAAGTAAGTGTCCTTCAAAACTTTCTGTGCCATTATTTATATTTTTTATCTGTACATAAACAATACGCTAAGGTACCATGATGTAATTTTTTACATTAGGTCTAATGTCTCAAATGTTTATGGCTGAGATGTCTTAGAAGTATTAGTAAAACAGTCCATGTTGGTCTTTTTTTTTTAATTAACATTTATTTACTTGAGTTGTACACATGCAATGCATTTATGTTTAACGTGGTGCTCGAGGATCGGAACACGGGCCGCGCATGTGCGAGGCGAGCACGCTCTCTGCGCTGAGCCCAACCCAAGCCACTCCGGTTGGTCTTAATCATGGTTTTGCCACTTGCCCATACGCTGATTTTTATGCAGGATGGGCTTAGATGGGCTGAATGCCCCAGAGTTCAATCCCTGGTAACTCCCCAAACGATACTGGTTGCGGCTAGGTTGTAACGCTCATCTGGCCATGAGCACTTGCCTCGCACGTGTTAGGCCCTGGTTTCATTCTCTCAGCATTAGATAACATATTAAATTATATAAACTTAAAAGGTAAAAAATTTTAATAAAAACATCAACTGTGTAACGTATATATATTTTCTAAACCCATCACGTTACTTATAGAAGACTAAGATTCTGAATACTAATGAATTAGTTAGGGATGAACATGAAAACGTATAGCGGGGAGAAAAAGAGTATGGCATACGCATGTATAGGGAATCAGATTTTGTTTTCCGTGGGGTGAGAGAGGAAAAGTGCGAAAACCCGGAGGAAAACAGGAAGACGTCAACATAGTAATACAAAGTAAGCAAAGCCTAAAACATGGATTACAGTAACCATAAAAGAAGTTAGTGGAGGTCAAACAAAAAGAGGGTCTTTCTCCTGTACTTTTCATTTCTATAGTCTTTGAGTCGGGACATTCAAACTTGACGCGGTCCCAGAACTTTTAGTCCAGAGTAACATGTATATGTGTAAGGAATCAAAAAAACTGTGAGAGTGGAAAGTCTAGACCATCTTGCAGTTGGTTAAAGTTCGTTGCTGTGAGACTTTCCTGAGAAAGACAGATCTCATTGGGACCTGTGCCCTGGCAATATACTGATATTCAATACCATTTGTGCCAGGAGTGTCCAGTCCAGCCACGCCTGTAGGCCTTTGGTCATCAGTAATCATTTGTACGGTCATTACATCTACATCTATATTTTTTAAAATAAGTGCCTTGCTATATAGTTGAAAAATTAAAAACCCCACTGGCTGTCGGTGGTGCTTGTTTGTAATCTCCAGCAACTTGAGAGGATAAGGCAGGAGGATTGCAAGTTTGAGTCCAGCCTCATTAAACTACCTAGACCTCCTGTATCAGAATAATAACAAAGGGCATGAAGATTGTGGAGTCGATGGGGAGACATTGTCTCGCCCAGTTCTAATCTCGTGCCAATTACCACAACACAAAACTCACTAATGTAAAGATTTCTATCTTTCACATGATTGCTATATCCTAAAATTGTCACTTTATGTACTTTGCCACATGACTACATGTGCTTAAAATAGAAAATTTAATTTTTTTCTAGATTGGCCTATGTATTTGTAAGAACATGTACTACAATTATCTTCCTTTATGTTGCCTTGGTTTACATTCCAAAACTTAGTATAAATGTCTCTGGCATTTCTACTTTCAAGGTGTTTATAAAATTTTTCAAGTTAAAATGCAAATTTGCTTATAATCTAGATATTTTTGCGTTGCAGTATGATTATTTTATTTGAATCTGTGTTTTGGAAGGCACTGATTAGTCAAGAAATAGGTCCTTTAGGAATAATTTTTATGAATTATTAATTCAAGGGTTTAAGAGTTGTACTATGCAAATGTTTTTTTATAAATACAATGAGGTTTGTAGGACATCAAACAATAACAGGTTGCCTCTTCTGGGAACTTACAGATGTAATTAGAGAAATTCACCAGAGTATAAAAGTCAAAGTGAGTCGATTAGATTTCCATTGCCTTTTGGCTTAAATCTAGACAAATGGTAACCATGCACAAACTCTTGTTTTATGCTCGTGTAATATAAAAATAATGTCTTTAAGGATCTTCCTTACTTTCAACTGCATCGGAAAATCTCATTTTCCCTTAAAAATAGGAGAACTGAAATTAGGGTACTTTAGATTTTCCCTACTATTTTACTTTCTTTGGGTTCTTGCAAAATGGCCACCCTACAACTTAATCATCTATGATGCTGAACCATTGGATGAGTGAGGACTGAATGAAATTCCTTTTAGTATTTTATCTAGAGTCCTTCCCACCAGAATTATAGTGGTGATACCTGCTTGAATCTATTTGTAGAGTGAGGAGATTACTATGATTGTTATGGGTTTAGAGAAAAATCATATACTCAGAAACTGCAAAGTGAATGGATACTCATCTAGAGCCAGCAGTGGCTTTTGCATTTTCAAGTAATCAAATGAACTTCTTAAAATATTTTTTGTTGCTTGATAGACCTTATTGTGGTTATTTATTTTATTAATTATGTGGTGCTCCGAGACTCGAACCCCTGTGCCTCACAACATGCTAGGCAAACCGCAGTGGGTCTACCACTGAAATACAACCACCCGGCCATGAAATTATAACACTAAATTCGGAAGTGTAATGGGACGTGTTTTATAGTTTTCTGTAAATAGCTTCCAACTTTTCATTCTTGCCTGATAATTCACTTTTTCTTTTTCTTCAGTGATATTGGAATTGCGTCAGACTCCAGATCGACAGCATAGTTGGGTCATAACGCAGACACAAAACACATCCGACCACATTGCCTAGTCAGGTGGATGCGTGACCTCAAACAAATCCTGGACTGGCTGCAGTCAATAATCGTATTTAGGACTTCAATACTGTAGTCCTGCCGTGAGCATCTCGAATACTGCTTTGTTTTCATGACAGATTGTCCCCTATTTTTCTGTCTTTTCTCTTTTTTTCCGCCTTTGATCTCCAGAGACAATAGTACGGTCAGGGATGAACTTAAATTTCCAAACCTTTGGAACAGTTCTCATCATCACTCTGACAGACTATTTTTGATATCGGCTACAGGAAATCTATTCTCTCTCTACTGGTTTCCTCTTCTGATTAAAATGAAATAATATTAAAACTCATGAAATCGAAGTCACTACTAATTCATATCAAATCAACAATCATTTGAGGTCCACTGTTGCGGCTTTTCAGTTTGAAAGATCAATTTTTTTTCTTTCTTTGGTTACCTGCAGGTAGTCTTGTATATATCATACCGTTGCTAATGATATGGTTGTGTGTTTGTCTAATATTTTAGTATCTATCCTACAATGTAGTTGTGTTGATTGATCTTTGATGAGCTATAGTAGAGATATAGAGGTCAAAATTTCTCACCTCATCTTTTCCTAGGAGATTCCTTTCCAGATACTTTAGCATTAACCATAGTCTCAATTCCTTTCTACAGTGTGTGCGATTTCTTTCCTCAGGTTTTACAGATCAAATGATAAGGGTTTTTAAGGAGATCAGCAAAAAGCGATACATCGGTGATCAGTCAGGACACCACAGCGGAAGGAAGGTGCGTCATTAACAGCCACATCAGGGAGTTTGCGGTTACTGCCACCCCAGATCAGTAGTTCACTGTACTGTGAGGTTACAGTCACACGTGAAGGGTACGTCATCCAAATAGAGACAGACTTCACAGATCTGCTTTCCAAAAATTGCGGATAGGTTGCAGTCTGAAGTGGAGGTATCCACTGTGTCTCTGAATTTCTTAGCACATCTTCAAAACCACATCAGAATTCTAACAGATGAATATTTTAGGGATTTTTAAGGATAAATATCCCTACAGATTAAAAGCCAAGCACCCCAACTTTTCTTGAATTTCGTATCACAAGTAAACATGGTACACACAGATTGCCTGCACTCTCCACAAGGAGAGCTTAGCTCTTATTCAAGGGACACGTGTGACCTGACAAGTTATTATAAGCCAGCATACAAGCACTCTACTCCTAAGGCCTTTGAACCTGTAGCAATACCTGCTGACTAAAACAGGTACAGGGAGACTTGAGCTACAGTCACGGAGTGACCCCAATGCTCCCTCTCTTGTGGAGTTGTGGATTCACAAACAAGAGTTTGTAATCATTTTCAATCATCACATTTGGGATCCACAGGATATCATTTTTCAAGGAGCTTCATTAGTTTAGGCCATGAGAACGATATGACAGTGTGTTTGGCCGAATTAAATCTGTCGAAGTCAGGTCTTTCTGTATTTCAATACAGAATTGCACACCCTGAACAGTGGAAACAAATTTCCAGTTGCTATAGAGCCTGGTCCCTTGCTGTATAGTGCATACGTTAAATGCAACGACAACATTGCTAATTTTATGGCATTTCTTTTCAGTGACATTTCTGCTTTGGGGACCATATTAATTTACTCTGAACCACAAATAACCAGAAGTTGAAAAAATGTCAGTTAAGTTTTTGGATCTCATATATTTGGATCCCTATTTTGACTGAAATTTGGAGTTTTCACAAAATTACACATGTTTCTACTTTTCTTCTACGCGTGTTCCATTGTGCTTGACTTTCCTGTTATCTGATCTAAACATATGATTTAATTCACATCTAAATTTGTTTTTGAAGCTATAATCTTTAAATTTCTTCACTCTACACTTAATTTCTAAACTCAACAGTTAGAGGATAGTTTTATTTTAGCCGAAGTTGATTTTTCTCTATCTATCATTTGCTGTACACTGATACATTTGCTAATCATGATGGAATTCTTCAGAAATCCAGCAAAACTAACATGATCTCACATTAATTATAGAAGACATTTATGTATGGATCCAGTTGTCTTCCGGGCCTTAATGCAGTAATCCAAAATGGAGAGAATTAAAATATGTGAATGTACAAAAGCCAAATTTACATGATTTATGCCGTAGATGTTTTGTGAAATATGAATAAAGACCAGCTTAATGGAAACCTCCAACTGTTTCCTCATTTGTAAAAGTTACTTAGAGACACAGTATTGCCCAACTGACAAAGAAGGAAGGAAGGAGGGTGGGATGAGAGGAAGAACAATAGGACACAAACAAATAACAACAAATGCTGTTTTCAGTAAGTTGCTTACTCCTTGAGCAAGGACTAGGCTACAGAGTTTTGTTTTAGGGTATGGTTGTAGTACTTTAGATTCACATGAGGAATTAGCTTTAGGTTTCTTAGGGATTTTAAAAAAAATAATAACTATAAGTGAATATTAGGATACTAGTGTTTGATAACATCTAATTGGTCTGTTTCTATGTTCAAGGGGGGTAAAATGCGATAGAAGTCGGGAAGAAAGAAGCACGGGGGGTTGTTGGTGAGAGTGTGTTTACAATCAGTGTTCTGAAAGAGAATCTGAACCATTGAGGAGATCAAATTATGGATCAGTTCAATTTGTTTTATTTTTTTAAATCCACTAAGAAAACTAAAGTCTTTTTCCTCATTGTGATCTTATTGGACTACAACAACATAATAAAACAAAAACTAGAGATAGTCTGTCTCTGAATTAGCAATATTGAAAACAGCATTTTGTTATTTGTTGTGGTCCTATTTTCTTCCTTCCATCCCTCCCTCCTCCTTTCCTTCTTTTCTGGGTGGGAGATACTTCTCTCTAAGTGAAATTTTATAAATGGAGGATAAAAACAGTGGATTCGGTCCATTAAGTGGTCTTTTGCATATTCTCAAAAACATCTTACGGCCATGTGAAAAACATGTTTATTGGCTTTTGACATTCACAGATTTTAAATGATCTCCATTTTGATTACTCATTAAGCCAATGACAGGGATCCATACATAAATGTCTTCTTTAATGAACGTGAATTCATGTGGAGGTTTGATGGACTTTATGAAGAATTCAATCCATTGAATTCAAATGTTTTCAGTCGTACATTCAAATGATAATTGAGGATAAAAATCAACTATCACTAAAATTATAAACTATCCTCTACTGTTGTGGTTTGAAATTAAGTGATAGAGTATGAAAGTTAATAGTTGATAGCCTACAAATCAAATTTTGACATTGGCGTCATGCTTGTAGTGATAGTAAAATTATTGTTTAGATCAATAACCATGGATAAGGTCAAGCACAATGGAAACACTCTAGAAGGAAAAAGTAAAAAAAACATGTAATTTTTGTGAAATATCTTTATTTCAGTCAAAATAGGATCCAATTACCATTGGAGATCCAAAAAATTAACTACATTTTTTTCTAACATTGTGCGTTATTTGTTAGGTTTCCAGAGAGTAAAATTTATACTGTCCACCCAAACAGAAATTGTCACTGAATAGGAATGACAAAATTTGGCACAATGTTTTATTGCTTTGTAAACGTGGGGTATAGGCACTTATACACGCAAGGGGACCAAGCTATATAGCAACTGGAATTTTGATTCCCACTGTTCAGGGGTTGCTTTCATGTAGTGCTAACACAGTAATGACTAGACTTGAAGGAGTTAATTGCTGCCAAACACACTGTCATAAGCATGTCTCAGGCCTAAACTAATGAAGCTCACCTTGAAAATGAGATCTGTGGGATCATGTGATGATTGAAAATGATTACAAAACTCTTCTGTTGTGTATAACACACAATCCATTAAGAGAGGGAGACAAGTGGGGTCTACTCCTGTGACTGTAGCTCACAGCTCCCTCTACTGTTTTATCACGGCAGGTATTCTAACAGGGCAAGCACTTGTTGGAAGTTGTGAGTGCTTGTATGCTGCGCTTGTTAATAACTTTCTAGGTCACCAGTGCACCCTTGAATAAGTGCTAAGAAGCTCCTTGTGAGGGCAGGCAATCTGTATGTATCATGTTTACTTTGATTTACGGAGTAATTCACGAGTGGGGTGCTTACGGCTTTTAATCTGTAGGGATATTTAGTCCTTAAAAAACCCTTAAAATATTCATCTGTCTAGAATCTGATGTAGGTTTTGATGAGGGGCTCTAAGGAATATTCAGAGACACAGTGGACTACCTTCTCCACTCAAGCTTGCAACATCCTCATCCGCCTAAGTTTGGATTGGAAAGCAGATCTGGGAAGTCTTCTCTATTTGTTGACTCCCTCAAGGTGTGACTGTAACCTCACACTGTGAATACTGATCTGGTCGGTGGCAGTAAACACGCAAACTCTCCCTGAATGGCTTGACATGACCACGTCCTTCAGCTGTGGTGTCCTGAATGATTCACGGATGATATCGGCTTTTGCTGATCAGGCCTTAAAAAACCCTTTAGCATTTGATCTTTAAAACCTGGAGGAAAGAAATCCAAACACATGTAGAAATGGATTTTAGACATATGTGTGATGCAAAGTTAATCTGGAAAGAATCTCCCTGGAAAAGATGAAGGTGAACATTTTGAACCTCTTCTCTACCTAGAGCTCTTCAAAGATCAATCAAACACACCTACATTGTAGGATAGATAACTAAAATATTAGGACACAAACACAAACAAAATCACGTGCACGGTAGGATATATACAAGACTACATTGCAGGTAAACCACAAAGAAAGAAAAAAAATTGATTTTACAAACTGAAAAAGCCCAATAGGGCGACCTCAAATATTTATTTGATATGAATTAGTATGACTTAATATAATGTGTTATTATTTTTCATTTTATCAAAGACGGAAACAAGTTGAGAGAGATTAGATTTCCTGTAGCCATATCAAAAATAGTCTGCAAGAGTACGATGAGAACTGGTTCCAAAGGTTTGGGCAGGCAATCTTTACAGGTTTCATCCCTGACCACAATATATTCCCTGACTCAAATGTGCAAGATCTGGTGATTCAATAGCAAAGAATAAAGACAGAAAAAGCATGACAATCCTTCAGAAAAACCAACAAGGCAGTATTGGTACGATAGCTCGACACCCGGACTAGTATTGGAAGTCTATAAATAGGATGATGTGACTGACAGTGCATAGTCAGGAATTGATCCCACCGGACGGACAAGCAATCCCACCCGACTGACTAGGGCAAGAGTTGGGTACGTGTAAGATGTGATTTTAGGTCTGCCTTAGCGCCACACAAAAACTATGCTGTCATCTGGATGTCCCCCCTGACCAATTACGCAAAACATCACACTGAAAGAAAGAAGAAAAATGGTGAATTATCAGCAAAGATGAAAAAGTTGGGTAAGCACTATTTACCAGAAAACTAGTAAATAAAACCTCCCACAATCCCATTAAAACACCTCTACCATTAGATTAGTGGTTTAAGCAATTGTCCGGATGGGGGCCTGAGGGGTTTTGTATTTCACACGTGGTAAGAGACCTACTTGCCTAGAGCATGTGTGTGAGGCACGGGTTTGAGTCTCTGCACACACATATAATAAATAAATAAACAAAAATAAAGGTATATCAACAACTAAAAAATATTTTTAAGAATTCATATATTTACTCTTGAGAATTGCAAAAGCCATGCCGGCTTAAGTGTTTCCACATTTTCACTTTGCTGTTTCTGATGTATATGTGTTCTCTAAACCCATAATCAATAATAGTAATCTCTCAGTCTACTAAATAGATTCAAGCAACTATCCACCTCTAGATTCTGTGGGATGACTTAGATATAAAAATACTAAAAGGAATCGCCATTCAGTCTCACTATCCAATGGTTCTGCAATTCTAAATGGATGAAGTTGTAGGGGCACCTGCCATTTGCAAGAACCAAAGAATAGTAAAATGAGTAGGGTAAAATCTAAAGTACCCCTAATTTTCATTCATCCTCATTTATTTTAAGGAAAAATGAGATTTTCCACATGCAGGTTGAAAGTAAGGAAGTCCTGAACAGACATTATTTTAAAATTACACAGGAGCATAAAAAACAAGAGTTGTTGCATGTTGACAATTCTTCTAGATTATAAGCAAAAGGGCAATGGATATCTAATGACTCACTTTGAACTTTTACTCGGGCTGAATTTCTCCTAATTAACTTATGGTATAGTTTCCCAGATGTAGCCACTCTGTTATTATATTGATGTCATAACAAACATCATTTTGTATTTATAAAAAAATATATTGCATTTGTTCAACTCTTATAACCTTATAGATTTACTAATCAATAAAAAATTAATCCTAAAAAGGACCTATTATCTTGAAGAAATCGGTGGCTTCCAAAACAACAGATCAAATAAAATTAAAAGCATATGCACCGCAAAAATAACTTATTAAAAGCAAATTGGCATTGTAACTTGATTTTATAAACACCTTGAAAGAAAATGCAAGAACAGATTTTACTAAGGTTGGATTGTAAACCAAGGGCCAACATAACGAAGATAATTGTAGTACCCGTTTCGCCCTAACACATAGGCCAAACTAGGAAAAAAATAAATTTCTATTTAAGCACATGTAGGCATGTGGCGATGTAACATTAAAGACAATTTTAATTAGCATTCTGTGAAAGATAGAAATCTTTACATTAGTGAGTGTGTTTGTGGTATTCACGATTGAACTCAGACATGGTCCTTCCATCGACCCACAATCCAGGGCCCTTTTTATTATTATTCTGATACAGATCCAGAAGGTTAATGAGGCTGGCATCAAACTCTGACTAATCCTCCTAGCCTTTGCCTCTCAAGTTGATGAGATTACAAACAAGAACACACACCCATTGGGGTTTTATTTTTCAAAAAT
>JAKELJ010000375.1:0-31764 GCA_025594165.1 Tamias sibiricus
CCTAGTGATTCAGCTTTGAGATACTTGAACAAGGACAGAAGCACAGTGTGCTCTTGTGATCGGAAGTGCTTTTCTGCATTTTCAAAGTTCTAGCATTAACCATTGAGGAATTAAAATAACAGGCGTTTTCAGTGAAATTTGCCTAATCAGGGTAAACATCCAATAGGCTCTAAACAAAAAACCTGTGATGTGGGATGACCAAATTTGGGAAGCCATGAGGGGCACAAGAGAGAATCATTTTGTCAGAGTTTCATTGAAATACACAAAGAAACCTAGTACCTGAAGCTAAGAAACATGGAATTATTTCCAGTTGGCTAAATCGCTTTTCTGTGAGTTTGAAAACTCTTTTGCTACCTAGTGATTCAGCTTTTAGATACTTGAACCAGGACAGGAACACAGTGTGCTCTTGTGATCTGAAGTGCTTTTCTGCATTTTCAAAGTTCTAGCATTAACCATTGAGGAATTAAACTACAGGCATTTTCAGTGAAATTCGCCTAATCAGGGTAAACATCCAATAGGCTCTAAACAAAAAACCCGTGATGGTGGATTGACCAAATTTGGGGAGACATGAGGGGGCAAAAGAGAGAATCATTTTGTCAGAGTTTCATAGAAATACACATAGAAACCTAGTACCCACAAGATAAGAAACATGGAATTATTTCCAGTTGGCTAAAATGCTTTTCTGTGAGTTTGATACTCTTTTGCTACCCAGTGATTCAGCTTTGAGATACTTGAACCAGGAGAGAAGCACAGTGTGCTCTTGTGAACTAAAGTGTTGTTCTTCGTTTTTAAAGTTCTAGCATTAACCATTTAAGAATTAAACTCACAGGCGTTTTCAGGCATTTTCGCCTAATCAGGGTAAACATCCAATAGACTGTAAACAAAACACCCTTGATGGTGGGATGACCAAACGTGGGGAGCCTGGAGGGGCACATGAGAGAATGATTTTTTCAGAGTTTCATTGAAATACACAAAGAAACCTAGTGCCCAGAAGCTAAGAAACATGGAATTATTTCCAGTTCGCTAAAACGCTTTTCTGTGAGTTTGAAAACTCTTTTGCTACCTAGAGATTCAGCTTTGAGATACTTGAACCAGGAAAGAAGCACAGTGAGCTCTTGTGATCTGAAGTGCTTTTCTGCATTTTCAAAGTTCTAGTATTAACCATTGAGGAATTAAACTACAGGCGTTTTCAGTGAAATTCGCCTAATCAGGGTAAATATCCAATAGGCTCTAAACAAAAAAGACGTGATGGTGGATTGACCAAATTTGGGGAGCCATGAGGGGCACAAGAGAGAATCATTTTGTCAGTTTTATTGAAATACACAAAGAAACCTAGTACCCAGAATCTAAGAAACATGGAATTATTTCCAGTTGGCTAAATCGCTTTTCTGTGAGTTTGAAACTCTTTTGCTACCTAGTGATTCAGCTTTGAGATACTTAAAAACTAGAAGAGAAGCGCAGTGTGCTCTTGTGAACTAAAGTGTTGTTCTGCGTTTTTAAAGTTCTAGCATTAACAATTTAAGAACTAAACTCACAGGAGTTTTCAGGCATTTTCGCCTAATCAGGGTAAACATCCAATAGACTGTAAACAAAAAACCCGTGATGGTGGATTGACCATATTTGGGGAACCAAGAGGGGCACAAGAGAGAATCATTTTTTCAGAGTTTCATTGAAATACACAAAGAAACATAGTACCCACAAGCTAAGAAACATGGAATTATTTCCAGTTGGCTAAAACGCTTTTCTGTGAGTTTGAAACTCTTTTGTTACCTAGTGATTCAGCTTTGAGATACTTGAACCAGGACAGGAGCACAGTGTGCTCTTGTGATCTGAAGTGGTTTTCTGCATTTTCAAAGTTCTAGCATTAACCATTGAGGAATTAAACTACAGGCGTTTTCAGTGAAATTTGCCCTATCAGGGTAAACATCCAATAGGCTCTAAACAAAAATCCCGTGATGGTGGATTGACCAAATTTGGGGAGCCATGAGGGGCACAAGAGAGGAATCATTTTGTCAGTGTTTCATAGAAATACAGAAAGAAACCTAGTACCCAGAAGCTAAGAAAGATGGAATTATTTCCAGTTGGCTAAATCGCTTTTCTGTGAGTTTGAAACTCTTTTGCTACCTAGTGATTAAGCTTTCAGATACTTGTACCAGGAAAGAAGCACAGTGTGCTCTTGTGAACTAAAGTGTTGTTCTGCATTTTTAAAGTAATAGCATTAAACATTTAAGAATTAAACTCACAGGCCTTTTCAGGCATTTTCACCTCATCAGGGTAAACATCCAATAGACTGGCAACAAAAACACCCTTGATGGTGGGATGACCAAACTTGGGGAGCCTTGAGGGGCACATGACAGAATCATTTTTTCAGAGTTTCATTGACATACACAAAGAAACCTAGTGCCCAGAAGCTAAGAAACATGAAATTATTTCCAGATCTCTACAACGCTTTTCTGTGAGTTTGAAAATCTTTTGTTACCTAGTGATTCAGCTTTGAGATACTTGAACCAGGACAGAAGCACAGTGTGCTCTTGTGATCGGAAGTGCTTTTCTGCATTTTCAAAGTTCTAGCATTAACCATTGAGGAATTAAACTAACAGGCGTTTTCAGTGAAATTTGCCTAATCAGGGTAAACATCCAATAGGCTCTAAACAAAAAACCTGTGATGTGGGATGACCAAATTTGGGAAGCCATGAGGGGCACAAGAGAGAATCATTTTGTCAGAGTTTCATTGAAATACACAAAGAAACCTAGTACCCTGAAGCTAAGAAACATGGAATGATTTCCAGTTGGCTAAATCGCTTTTCTGTGAGTTTGAAACTCTTTTGCTACCTAGAGATTCAGCTTTGAGATACTTGAACCAGGAAAGAAGCACAGTGTGCTCTTTTGAACTAAAGTGTTGTTTTCCGTTTTTACAGTTCTAGCATTAACCATTTAAGAATTAATCTCACAGGCGTTTTCAGGCATTTTCGCCTAATCAGGGTAAACATCCAATAGGCTCTAAACAAAAAACACGTTATGGTGGGATGACCAAACTTGGGCAGCCTTGAGGGGCACATGAGAGAATCATTTTTTTAGAGCTTCATTGAAATACACAAAGAAACCTAGTACCCACAAGCTAAGAAACATGGAATTATTTCCAGTTGGCTAAAACGCTTTTCTGTGAGTTTGAAACTCTTTTGCTACCTAGTGATTCAGCTTTGAGATACTTGAACCTGGAGAGAAGCACAGTGTGCTCTTGTGAACTAAAGTGTTGTTTTGCGTTTTTAAAGTTCTAGCATTAACCATTTAAGAATTAAACTCACAGGCATTTTCAGGCATTTTCGCCTAATCGGGGTAAACATCCAATAGGCTCTAAACAAAAAACCTGTGATGTGGGATGACCAAATTTGGGAAGCCATGAGGGTCACAAGAGAGAATCATTTTGTCAGTTTCATTGAAATACACAAAGAAACCTAGTACCCAGAATCTAAGAAACATGGAATTATTTCCAGTTGGCTAAATCGCTTTTCTGTGAGTTTGAAACTCTTTTGCTACCTAGTGATTCAGCTTTGTTATACTTGAACTAGGAGAGAAGCGCAGTGTGCTCTTGTGAACTAAAGTGTTGTTCTGCGTTTTTAAAGTTCTAGCATTAACAATTTAAGAACTAAACTCACAGGAGTTTTCAGGCATTTTCGCCTAATCAGGGTAAACATCCAATAGACTGTAAACAAAAAACCCGTGATGGTGGATTGACCATATTTGGGGAACCAAGAGGGGCACAAGAGAGAATCATTTTTTCAGAGTTTCATTGAAATACACAAAGAAACATAGTACCCACAAGCTAAGAAACATGGAATTATTTCCAGTTGGCTAAAACGCTTTTCTGTGAGTTTGAAACTCTTTTGTTACCTAGTGATTCAGCTTTGAGATACTTGAACCAGGACAGGAGCACAGTGTGCTCTTGTGATCTGAAGTGGTTTTCTGCATTTTCAAAGTTCTAGCATTAACCATTGAGGAATTAAACTACAGGCGTTTTCAGTGAAATTCGCCCTATCAGGGTAAACATCCAATAGGCTCTAATCAAAAATCCCGTGATGGTGGATTGACCAAATTTGGGGAGCCATGAGGGGCACAAGAGAGAATCATTTTGTCAGAGTTTCATAGAAATACAGAAAGAAACCTAGTACCCAGAAGCTAAGAAAGATGGAATTATTTCCAGTTGGCTAAATCGCTTTTCTGTGAGTTTGAAACTCTTTTGCTACCTAGTGATTAAGCTTTCAGATACTTGTACCAGGAAAGAAGCACAGTGTGCTCTTGTGAACTAAAGTGTTGTTCTGCATTTTTAAAGTAATAGCATTAAACATTTAAGAATTAAACTCACAGGCGTTTTCAGGCATTTTCACCTCATCAGGGTAAACATCCAATAGACTGGCAACAAAACACCCTTGATGGTGGGATGACCAAACTTGGGAGCCTTGAGGGGCACATGACAGAATCATTTTTTCAGAGTTTCATTGAAATACACAAAGAAACCTAGTGCCCAGAAGCTAAGAAACATGGAATTATTTCCAGATCTCTACAACGCTTTTCTGTGAGTTTGAAAATCTTTTGTTACCTAGTGATTCAGCTTTGAGATACTTGAACAAGGACAGAAGCACAGTGTGCTCTTGTGATCGGAAGTGCTTTTCTGCATTTTCAAAGTTCTAGCATTAACCATTGAGGAATTAAAATAACAGGCGTTTTCAGTGAAATTTGCCTAATCAGGGTAAACATCCAATAGGCTCTAAACAAAAAACCTGTGATGTGGGATGACCAAATTTGGGAAGCCATGAGGGGCACAAGAGAGAATCATTTTGTCAGAGTTTCATTGAAATACACAAAGAAACCTAGTACCTGAAGCTAAGAAACATGGAATTATTTCCAGTTGGCTAAATCGCTTTTCTGTGAGTTTGAAACTCTTTTGCTACCTAGTGATTCAGCTTTTAGATACTTGAACCAGGACAGGAACACAGTGTGCTCTTGTGATCTGAAGTGCTTTTCTGCATTTTCAAAGTTCTAGCATTAACCATTGAGGAATTAAACTACAGGCATTTTCAGTGAAATTCGCCTAATCAGGGTAAACATCCAATAGGCTCTAAACAAAAAACCCGTGATGGTGGATTGACCAAATTTGGGGAGACATGAGGGGCAAAAGAGAGAATCATTTTGTCAGAGTTTCATAGAAATACACATAGAAACCTAGTACCCACAAGATAAGAAACATGGAATTATTTCCAGTTGGCTAAAATGCTTTTCTGTGAGTTTGATACTCTTTTGCTACCCAGTGATTCAGCTTTGAGATACTTGAACCAGGAGAGAAGCACAGTGTGCTCTTGTGAACTAAAGTGTTGTTCTTCGTTTTTAAAGTTCTAGCATTAACCATTTAAGAATTAAACTCACAGGCGTTTTCAGGCATTTTCGCCTAATCAGGGTAAACATCCAATAGACTGTAAACAAAACACCCTTGATGGTGGGATGACCAAACGTGGGGAGCCTGGAGGGGCACATGAGAGAATGATTTTTTCAGAGTTTCATTGAAATACACAAAGAAACCTAGTGCCCAGAAGCTAAGAAACATGGAATTATTTCCAGTTCGCTAAAACGCTTTTCTGTGAGTTTGAAACTCTTTTGCTACCTAGAGATTCAGCTTTGAGATACTTGAACCAGGAAAGAAGCACAGTGAGCTCTTGTGATCTGAAGTGCTTTTCTGCATTTTCAAAGTTCTAGTATTAACCATTGAGGAATTAAACTACAGGCGTTTTCAGTGAAATTCGCCTAATCAGGGTAAATATCCAATAGGCTCTAAACAAAAAAGACGTGATGGTGGATTGACCAAATTTGGGGAGCCATGAGGGGCACAAGAGAGAATCATTTTGTCAGTTTTATTGAAATACACAAAGAAACCTAGTACCCAGAATCTAAGAAACATGGAATTATTTCCAGTTGGCTAAATCGCTTTTCTGTGAGTTTGAAACTCTTTTGCTACCTAGTGATTCAGCTTTGAGATACTTAAACTAGAAGAGAAGCGCAGTGTGCTCTTGTGAACTAAAGTGTTGTTCTGCGTTTTTAAAGTTCTAGCATTAACAATTTAAGAACTAAACTCACAGGAGTTTTCAGGCATTTTCGCCTAATCAGGGTAAACATCCAATAGACTGTAAACAAAAAACCCGTGATGGTGGATTGACCATATTTGGGGAACCAAGAGGGGCACAAGAGAGAATCATTTTTTCAGAGTTTCATTGAAATACACAAAGAAACATAGTACCCACAAGCTAAGAAACATGGAATTATTTCCAGTTGGCTAAAACGCTTTTCTGTGAGTTTGAAACTCTTTTGTTACCTAGTGATTCAGCTTTGAGATACTTGAACCAGGACAGGAGCACAGTGTGCTCTTGTGATCTGAAGTGGTTTTCTGCATTTTCAAAGTTCTAGCATTAACCATTGAGGAATTAAACTACAGGCGTTTTCAGTGAAATTTGCCCTATCAGGGTAAACATCCAATAGGCTCTAAACAAAAATCCCGTGATGGTGGATTGACCAAATTTGGGGAGCCATGAGGGGCACAAGAGAGAATCATTTTGTCAGTGTTTCATAGAAATACAGAAAGAAACCTAGTACCCAGAAGCTAAGAAAGATGGAATTATTTCCAGTTGGCTAAATCGCTTTTCTGTGAGTTTGAAACTCTTTTGCTACCTAGTGATTAAGCTTTCAGATACTTGTACCAGGAAAGAAGCACAGTGTGCTCTTGTGAACTAAAGTGTTGTTCTGCATTTTTAAAGTAATAGCATTAAACATTTAAGAATTAAACTCACAGGCCTTTTCAGGCATTTTCACCTCATCAGGGTAAACATCCAATAGACTGGCAACAAAACACCCTTGATGGTGGGATGACCAAACTTGGGGAGCCTTGAGGGGCACATGACAGAATCATTTTTTCAGAGTTTCATTGACATACACAAAGAAACCTAGTGCCCAGAAGCTAAGAAACATGAAATTATTTCCAGATCTCTACAACGCTTTTCTGTGAGTTTGAAAATCTTTTGTTACCTAGTGATTCAGCTTTGAGATACTTGAACCAGGACAGAAGCACAGTGTGCTCTTGTGATCGGAAGTGCTTTTCTGCATTTTCAAAGTTCTAGCATTAACCATTGAGGAATTAAACTAACAGGCGTTTTCAGTGAAATTTGCCTAATCAGGGTAAACATCCAATAGGCTCTAAACAAAAAACCTGTGATGTGGGATGACCAAATTTGGGAAGCCATGAGGGGCACAAGAGAGAATCATTTTGTCAGAGTTTCATTGAAATACACAAAGAAACCTAGTACCCTGAAGCTAAGAAACATGGAATGATTTCCAGTTGGCTAAATCGCTTTTCTGTGAGTTTGAAACTCTTTTGCTACCTAGAGATTCAGCTTTGAGATACTTGAACCAGGAAAGAAGCACAGTGTGCTCTTTTGAACTAAAGTGTTGTTTTCCGTTTTTACAGTTCTAGCATTAACCATTTAAGAATTAATCTCACAGGCGTTTTCAGGCATTTTCGCCTAATCAGGGTAAACATCCAATAGGCTCTAAACAAAAAACACGTTATGGTGGGATGACCAAACTTGGGCAGCCTTGAGGGGCACATGAGAGAATCATTTTTTTAGAGCTTCATTGAAATACACAAAGAAACCTAGTACCCACAAGCTAAGAAACATGGAATTATTTCCAGTTGGCTAAAACGCTTTTCTGTGAGTTTGAAACTCTTTTGCTACCTAGTGATTCAGCTTTGAGATACTTGAACCTGGAGAGAAGCACAGTGTGCTCTTGTGAACTAAAGTGTTGTTTTGCGTTTTTAAAGTTCTAGCATTAACCATTTAAGAATTAAACTCACAGGCATTTTCAGGCATTTTCGCCTAATCGGGGTAAACATCCAATAGGCTCTAAACAAAAAACCTGTGATGTGGGATGACCAAATTTGGGAAGCCATGAGGGTCACAAGAGAGAATCATTTTGTCAGTTTCATTGAAATACACAAAGAAACCTAGTACCCAGAATCTAAGAAACATGGAATTATTTCCAGTTGGCTAAATCGCTTTTCTGTGAGTTTGAAACTCTTTTGCTACCTAGTGATTCAGCTTTGATATACTTGAACTAGGAGAGAAGCGCAGTGTGCTCTTGTGAACTAAAGTGTTGTTCTGCGTTTTTAAAGTTCTAGCATTAACAATTTAAGAACTAAACTCACAGGAGTTTTCAGGCATTTTCGCCTAATCAGGGTAAACATCCAATAGACTGTAAACAAAAAACCCGTGATGGTGGATTGACCATATTTGGGGAACCAAGAGGGGCACAAGAGAGAATCATTTTTTCAGAGTTTCATTGAAATACACAAAGAAACATAGTACCCACAAGCTAAGAAACATGGAATTATTTCCAGTTGGCTAAAACGCTTTTCTGTGAGTTTGAAACTCTTTTGTTACCTAGTGATTCAGCTTTGAGATACTTGAACCAGGACAGGAGCACAGTGTGCTCTTGTGATCTGAAGTGGTTTTCTGCATTTTCAAAGTTCTAGCATTAACCATTGAGGAATTAAACTACAGGCGTTTTCAGTGAAATTCGCCCTATCAGGGTAAACATCCAATAGGCTCTAATCAAAAATCCCGTGATGGTGGATTGACCAAATTTGGGGAGCCATGAGGGGCACAAGAGAGAATCATTTTGTCAGAGTTTCATAGAAATACAGAAAGAAACCTAGTACCCAGAAGCTAAGAAAGATGGAATTATTTCCAGTTGGCTAAATCGCTTTTCTGTGAGTTTGAAACTCTTTTGCTACCTAGTGATTAAGCTTTCAGATACTTGTACCAGGAAAGAAGCACAGTGTGCTCTTGTGAACTAAAGTGTTGTTCTGCATTTTTAAAGTAATAGCATTAAACATTTAAGAATTAAACTCACAGGCGTTTTCAGGCATTTTCACCTCATCAGGGTAAACATCCAATAGACTGGCAACAAAACACCCTTGATGGTGGGATGACCAAACTTGGGGAGCCTTGAGGGGCACATGACAGAATCATTTTTTCAGAGTTTCATTGAAATACACAAAGAAACCTAGTGCCCAGAAGCTAAGAAACATGGAATTATTTCCAGATCTCTACAACGCTTTTCTGTGAGTTTGAAAATCTTTTGTTACCTAGTGATTCAGCTTTGAGATACTTGAACCAGGACAGAAGCACAGTGTGCTCTTGTGATCGGAAGTGCTTTTCTGCATTTTCAAAGTTCTAGCATTAACCATTGAGGAATTAAAATAACAGGCGTTTTCAGTGAAATTCGCCTAATCAGGGTAAACATCCAATAGGCTCTAAACAAAAAACCCGTGATGGTGGATTGACCAAATTTGGGGAGACATGAGGGGCAAAAGAGAGAATCATTTTGTCAGAGTTTCATAGAAATACACATAGAAACCTAGTACCCACAAGATAAGAAACATGGAATTATTTCCAGTTGGCTAAAATGCTTTTCTCTGAGTTTGATACTCTTTTGCTACCTAGTGATTCAGCTTTGAGATACTTGAACCAGGAGAGAAGCACAGTGTGCTCTTGTGAACTAAAGTGTTGTTCTTCGTTTTTAAAGTTCTAGCATTAACCATTTAAGAATTAAACTCACAGGCGTTTTCAGGCATTTTCGCCTAATCAGGGTAAACATCCAATAGACTGTAAACAAAACACCCTTGATGGTGGGATGACCAAACGTGGGGAGCCTGGAGGGGCACATGAGAGAATGATTTTTTCAGAGTTTCATTGAAATACACAAAGAAAACCTAGTGCCCAGAAGCTAAGAAACATGGAATTATTTCCAGTTCGCTAAAACGCTTTTCTGTGAGTTTGAAACTCTTTTGCTACCTAGAGATTCAGCTTTGAGATACTTGAACCAGGAAAGAAGCACAGTGAGCTCTTGTGATCTGAAGTGCTTTTCTGCATTTTCAAAGTTCTAGTATTAACCATTGAGGAATTAAACTACAGGCGTTTTCAGTGAAATTCGCCTAATCAGGGTAAATATCCAATAGGCTCTAAACAAAAAAGACGTGATGGTGGATTGACCAAATTTGGGGAGCCATGAGTGGCACAAGAGAGAATCATTTTGTCAGTTTCATTGAAATACACAAAGAAACCTAGTACCCAGAATCTAAGAAACATGGAATTATTTCCAGTTGGCTAAATCGCTTTTCTGTGAGTTTGAAACTCTTTTGCTACCTAGTGATTCAGCTTTGAGATACTTAAACTAGAAGAGAAGCGCAGTGTGCTCTTGTGAACTAAAGTGTTGTTCTGCGTTTTTAAAGTTCTAGCATTAACAATTTAAGAACTAAACTCACAGGAGTTTTCAGGCATTTTCGCCTAATCAGGGTAAACATCCAATAGACTGTAAACAAAAAACCCGTGATGGTGGATTGACCATATTTGGGGAACCAAGAGGGGCACAAGAGAGAATCATTTTTTCAGAGTTTCATTGAAATACACAAAGAAACATAGTACCCACAAGCTAAGAAACATGGAATTATTTCCAGTTGGCTAAAACGCTTTTCTGTGAGTTTGAAACTCTTTTGTTACCTAGTGATTCAGCTTTGAGATACTTGAACCAGGACAGGAGCACAGTGTGCTCTTGTGATCTGAAGTGGTTTTCTGCATTTTCAAAGTTCTAGCATTAACCATTGAGGAATTAAACTACAGACGTTTTCAGTGAAATTTGCCTAATCAGGGTAAACATCCAATAGGCTCTAAACAAATATCCCGTGATGGTGGATTGACCAAATTTGGGGAGCCATGAGGGGCACAAGAGAGAATCATTTTGTCAGAGTTTCATAGAAATACAGAAAGAAACCTAGTACCCAGAAGCTAAGAAAGATGGAATTTATTTCCAGTTGGCTAAATCGCTTTTCTGTGAGTTTGAAACTCTTTTGCTACCTAGTGATTAAGCTTTCAGATACTTGTACCAGGAAAGAAGCACAGTGTGCTCTTGTGAACTAAAGTGTTGTTCTGCATTTTTAAAGTAATAGCATTAAACATTTAAGAATTAAACTCACAGGCGTTTTCAGGCATTTTCACCTCATCAGGGTAAACATCCAATAGACTGGCAACAAAACACCCTTGATGGTGGGATGACCAAACTTGGGGAGCCTTGAGGGGCACATGACAGAATCATTTTTTTCAGAGTTTCATTGAAATACACAAAGAAACCTAGTGCCCAGAAGCTAAGAAACATGGAATTATTTCCAGATCTCTACAACGCTTTTCTGTGAGTTTGAAAATCTTTTGTTACCTAGTGATTCAGCTTTGAGATACTTGAACCAGGACAGAAGCACAGTGTGCTCTTGTGATCGGAAGTGCTTTTCTGCATTTTCAAAGTTCTAGCATTAACCATTGAGGAATTAAACTAACAGGCGTTTTCAGTGAAATTTGCCTAATCAGGGTAAACATCCAATAGGCTCTAAACAAAAAACCTGTGATGTGGGATGACCAAATTTGGGAAGCCATGAGGGGCACAAGAGAGAATCATTTTGTCAGAGTTTCATTGAAATACACAAAGAAACCTAGTTCCCTGAAGCTAAGAAACATGGAATGATTTCCAGTTGGCTAAATCGGTTTTCTGTGAGTTTGAAACTCTTTTGCTACCTAGAGATTCAGCTTTGAGATACTTGAACCAGGAAAGAAGCACAGTGTGCTCTTTTGAACTAAAGTGTTGTTTTCCGTTTTTACAGTTCTAGCATTAACCATTTAAGAATTAATCTCACAGGCGTTTTCAGGCATTTTCGCCTAATCAGGGTAAACATCCAATAGGCTCTAAACAAAAAACACGTTATGGTGGGATGACCAAACTTGGGCAGCCTTGAGGGGCACATGAGAGAATCATTTTTTTAGAGCTTCATTGAAATACACAAAGAAACCTAGTACCCACAAGCTAAGAAACATGGAATTATTTCCAGTTGGCTAAAACGCTTTTCTGTGAGTTTGAAACTCTTTTGCTACCTAGTGATTCAGCTTTGAGATACTTGAACCTGGAGAGAAGCACAGTGTGCTCTTGTGAACTAAAGTGTTGTTTTGCGTTTTTTTAAAGTTCTAGCATTAACCATTTAAGAATTAAACTCACAGGCATTATTAGGCATTTTCGCCTAATCGGGGTAAACATCCAATAGGCTCTAAACAAAAAACCTGTGATGTGGGATGACCAAATTTGGGAAGCCATGAGGGTCACAAGAGAGAATCATTTTGTCAGTTTCATTGAAATACACAAAGAAACCTAGTACCCAGAATCTAAGAAACATGGAATTATTTCCAGTTGGCTAAATCGCTTTTCTGTGAGTTTGAAACTCTTTTGCTACCTAGTGATTCAGCTTTGATATACTTGAACTAGGAGAGAAGCGCAGTGTGCTCTTGTGAACTAAAGTGTTGTTCTGCTTTTTTAAAGTTCTAGCATTAAACAATTTAAGAACTAAACTCACAGGAGTTTTCAGGCATTTTCGCCTAATCAGGGTAAACATCCAATAGACTGTAAACAAAAAAACCCGTGATGGTGGATTGACCATATTTGGGGAACCAAGAGGGGCACAAGAGAGAATCATTTTTTCAGAGTTTCATTGAAATACACAAAGAAACATAGTACCCACAAGCTAAGAAACATGGAATTATTTCCAGTTGGCTAAAACGCTTTTCTGTGAGTTTGAAACTCTTTTGTTACCTAGTGATTCAGCTTTGAGATACTTGAACCAGGACAGGAGCACAGTGTGCTCTTGTGAACTAAAGTGTTGTTCTGCATTTTTAAAGTAATAGCATTAAACATTTAAGAATTAAACTCACAGGCGTTTTCAGGCATTTTCACCTCATCAGGGTAAACATCCAATAGACTGGCAACAAAACACCCTTGATGGTGGGATGACCAAACTTGGGGAGCCTTGAGGGGCACATGACAGAATCATTTTTTCAGAGTTTCATTGAAATACACAAAGAAACCTAGTGCCCAGAAGCTAAGAAACATGGAATTATTTCCAGATCTCTACAACGCTTTTCTGTGAGTTTGAAAATCTTTTGTTACCTAGTGATTCAGCTTTGAGATACTTGAACCAGGACAGAAGCACAGTGTGCTCTTGTGATCGGAAGTGCTTTTCTGCATTTTCAAAGTTCTAGCATTAACCATTGAGGAATTAAACTAACAGGCGTTTTCAGTGAAATTTGCCTAATCAGTGTAAACATCCAATAGGCTCTAAACAAAAAACCTGTGATGTGGGATGACCAAATTTGGGAAGCCATGAGGGGCACAAGAGAGAATCATTTTGTCAGAGTTTCATTGAAATACACAAAGAAACCTAGTACCTGAAGCTAAGAAACATGGAATTATTTCCAGTTGGCTAAATCGCTTTTCTGTGAGTTTGAAACTCTTTTGCTACCTAGTGATTCAGCTTTTAGATACTTGAACCAGGACAGGAACACAGTGTGCTCTTATGATCTGAAGTGCTTTTCTGCATTTTCAAAGTTCTAGCATTAACCATTGAGGAATTAAACTACAGGCATTTTCAGTGAAATTCGCCTAATCAGGGTAAACATCCAATAGGCTCTAAAAAAAAAACCCGTGATGGTGGATTGACCAAATTTGGGGAGACATGAGGGGCAAAAGAGAGAATCATTTTGTCAGAGTTTCATAGAAATACACATAGAAACCTAGTACCCACAAGATAAGAAACATGGAATTATTTCCAGTTGGCTAAAACGCTTTTCTGTGAGTTTGATACTCTTTTGCTACCTAGTGATTCAGCTTTGAGATACTTGAACCAGGAGAGAAGCACAGTGTGCTCTTGTGAACTAAAGTGTTGTTCTTCGTTTTTAAAGTTCTAGCATTAACCATTTAAGAATTAAACTCACAGGCGTTTTCAGGCATTTTCGCCTAATCAGGGTAAACATCCAATAGACTGTAAACAAAACACCCTTGATGGTGGGATGACCAAACGTGGGGAGCCTGGAGGGGCACATGAGAGAATGATTTTTCAGAGTTTCATTGAAATACACAAAGAAACCTAGTGCCCAGAAGCTAAGAAACATGGAATTATTTCCAGTTCGCTAAAACGCTTTTCTGTGAGTTTGAAACTCTTTTGCTACCTAGAGATTCAGCTTTGAGATACTTGAACCAGGAAAGAAGCACAGTGAGCTCTTGTGATCTGAAGTGCTTTTCTGCATTTTCAAAGTTCTAGCATTATCCATTGAGGAATTAAACTAACAGGCGTTTTCAGTGAAATTCGGCTAATCAGGGTAAACATCCAATAGGCTCTAAACAAAAACCCGTGATGGTGGGATGACCAAATTTGGGGAGCCATGAGGGGCACAAGAGAGAATCATTTTGTCAGAGTTTCATTGAAATACACAAAGAAACCTAGTTCCCAGAACCTAAGAAACATGGAATTATTTCCAGTTGGATAAATCGATTTTCTGTGAGTTTGAAACTCTTTTGCTACCTAGTGACTCAGCTTTGAGATACTTGAACCAGGACAGGAGCACAGTGTGCTCTTGTGATCTGAAGTGGTTTTCTGCATTTTCCAAGTACTAGCATTAACCATTGAGGAATTAAACTACAGGCGATTTCAGTGAAATTCGCCCTATCAGGGTAAACATCCAATAGGCTCTAAACAAAAAACCCGTGATGGTGGATTGACCAAATTTGGGGAGCCATGAGGGGCACTAGAGAGAATCATTTTTGTCAGAGTTTCATTGAAATACACAAAGAAATCTTGTTCCCAGAAGCTAAGAAACATGGAATGATTTCCAGTTGGCTAAAACGCTTTTCTGTGATTTTGAAACTCTTTTGCTATCTAGTGATTCAGCTTTGAGATACTTGAACCAGGACAGGAGCACAGTGTGCTCTAGTGAACTAAAGTGTTGTTCTGCATTTTAAAGTTCTAGCCTTAACCATTTAAGAATTAAACTCACAGGCGTTTTCAGGCATTTCCGCCTAATCAGGGTAAACATCCAACACACTGTAAACAAAACACCCTTGATGCTGGGATGACCAAACTTGGGGAGCCATGAGTGGTACAAGAGAGAATCATTTTGTCAGAGTTTTATTGAAATACACAAAGAAACCTAGTGCCCAGAAGCTAAGAAACATGGAATTATTTCCAGTTGGCTAAAACGCTTTTCTGTGAGTTTGAAACTCTTTTGTTACATAGTGATTCAGCTTTGAGATTCTTGAACCAGGAGAGAAGTACAGTGTGCTCTTGTGAACTAAAGTGTTGCTCTGCGTTTTTAAAGTTCTAGCATTAATCATTTAAGAATTAAAATCACAGGCGTTTTCAGGCATTTTCGCCTAATCAGGGTAAACATCCAATAGACTGTAAACAAAACACCTTTAATGGTGGGATGACCAAACTTGGGGAGCCTTGAGGGGCACATGAGAGAATCATTTTTTCAGAGTTTCATTGAAATACACAAAGAAACTTAGTTTTCAGAAGGTAAGAAACATGGAATGATTTCCAGTTGGCTAAAACACGTTTCTGTGAGTTTGAAACTCTTTTGCTACTTAGAGATTCAGCTTTGAGATACTTGAACCAGGAAAGAAGCACAGTGTGCTCTTTTGAACTAAAGTGTTGTTTTCCATTTTTACAGTTCTAGCATTAACCATTTAAGAATTAATCTCACAGGTGTTTTCAGGCATTTTCGCCTAATCAGGGTAAACATCCAATAGGCTCTAAACAAAAAACACGTTATGGTGGGATGACCAAACTTGGGCAGCCTTGAGGGGCACATGAGAGAATCATTTTTTTAGAGCTTCATTGAAATACACAAAGAAACCTAGTACCCACAAGCTAAGAAACATGGAATTATTTCCAGTTGGCTAAAACGCTTTTCTGTGAGTTTGAAACTCTTTTGCTACCTAGTGATTCAGCTTTGAGATACTTGAACCTGGAGAGAAGCACAGTGTGCTCTTGTGAACTAAAGTGTTGTTTTGCGTTTTTAAAGTTCTAGCATTAACCATTTAAGAATTAAACTCACAGGCATTTTCAGGCATTTTCGCCTAATCGGGGTAAACATCCAATAGGCTCTAAACAAAAATCCCGTGATGGTGGATTGACCAAATTTGGGGAGCCATGAGGGGCACAAGAGAGAATCATTTTGTCAGAGTTTCATAGAAATACAGAAAGAAACCTTGTACCCAGAAGCTAAGAAAGATGGAATTATTTCCAGTTGGCTAAATCGCTTTTCTGTGAGTTTGAAACTCTTTTGCTACCTAGTGATTAAGCTTTCAGATACTTGTACCAGGAAAGAAGCACAGTGTGCTCTTGTGAACTAAAGTGTTGTTCTGCATTTTTAAAGTAATAGCATTAAACATTTAAGAATTAAACTCACAGGCGTTTTCAGGCATTTTCACCTCATCAGGGTAAACATCCAATAGACTGGCAACAAAACACCCTTGATGGTGGGATGACCAAACTTGGGGAGCCTTGAGGGGCACATGACAGAATCATTTTTTCAGAGTTTCATTGAAATACACAAAGAAACCTAGTGCCCAGAAGCTAAGAAACATGGAATTATTTCCAGATCTCTACAACGCTTTTCTGTGAGTTTGAAAATCTTTTGTTACCTAGTGATTCAGCTTTGAGATACTTGAACCAGGACAGAAGCACAGTGTGCTCTTGTGATCGGAAGTGCTTTTCTGCATTTTCAAAGTTCTAGCATTAACCATTGAGGAATTAAACTAACAGGCGTTTTCAGTGAAATTTGCCTAATCAGGGTAAACATCCAATAGGCTCTAAACAAAAAACCTGTGATGTGGGATGACCAAATTTGGGAAGCCATGAGGGGCACAAGAGAGAATCATTTGTCAGTTTCATTGAAATACACAAAGAAACCTAGTACCCAGAATCTAAGAAACATGGAATGATTTCCAGTTGGCTAAATCGCTTTTCTGTGAGTTTGAAACTCTTTTGCTACCTAGTGATTCAGCTTTGATATACTTGAACTAGGAGAGAAGCGCAGTGTACTCTTGTGAACTAAAGTGTTGTTCTGCGTTTTTAAAGTTCTAGCATTAACAATTTAAGAACTAAACTCACAGGAGTTTTCAGGCATTTTCGCCTAATCAGGGTAAACATCCAAAAGACTGTAAACAAAAAACCCGTGATGGTGGATTGACCATATTTGGGGAACCAAGAGGGGCACAAGAGAGAATCATTTTTTCAGAGTTTCATTGAAATACACAAAGAAACATAGTACCCACAAGCTAAGAAACATGGAATTATTTCCAGTTGGCTAAAACGCTTTTCTGTGAGTTTGAAACTCTTTTGTTACCAAGTGATTCAGCTTTGAGATACTTGAACCAGGACAGGAGCACAGTGTGCTCTTGTGATCTGAAGTGGTTTTCGGCATTTCAAAGTTCTAGCATTAACCATTGAGGAATTAAACTACAGGCGTTTTCAGTGAAATTCGCCCTATCAGGGTAAACATCCAATAGGCTCTAATCAAAAATCCCGTGATGGTGGATTGACCAAATTTGGGGAGCCATGAGGGGCACAAGAGAGAATCATTTTGTCAGAGTTTCATAGAAATACAGAAAGAAACCTAGTACCCAGAAGCTAAGAAAGATGGAATTATTTCCAGTTGGCTAAATCGCTTTTCTGTGAGTTTGAAACTCTTTTGCTACCTAGTGATTAAGCTTTCAGATACTTGTACCAGGAAAGAAGCACAGTGTGCTCTTGTGAACTAAAGTGTTGTTCTGCATTTTTAAAGTAATAGCATTAAACATTTAAGAATTAAACTCACAGGCGTTTTCAGGCATTTTCACCTCATCAGGGTAAACATCCAATAGACTGGCAACAAAACACCCTTGATGGTGGGATGACCAAACTTGGGGAGCCTTGAGGGGCACATGACAGAATCATTTTTTCAGAGTTTCATTGAAATACACAAAGAAACCTAGTGCCCAGAAGCTAAGAAACATGGAATTATTTCCAGATCTCTACAACGCTTTTCTGTGAGTTTGAAAATCTTTTGTTACCTAGTGATTCAGCTTTGAGATACTTGAACCAGGACAGAAGCACAGTGTGCTCTTGTGATCGGAAGTGCTTTTCTGCATTTTCAAAGTTCTAGCATTAACCATTGAGGAATTAAACTAACAGGCGTTTTCAGTGAAATTTGCCTAATCAGGGTAAACATCCAATAGGCTCTAAACAAAAAACCTGTGATGTGGGATGACCAAATTTGGGAAGCCATGAGGGGCACAAGAGAGAATCATTTTGTCAGAGTTTCATTGAAATACACAAAGAAACCTAGTACCTGAAGCTAAGAAACATGGAATTATTTCCAGTTGGCTAAATCGCTTTTCTGTGAGTTTGAAACTCTTTTGCTACCTAGTGATTCAGCTTTTAGATACTTGAACCAGGACAGGAACACAGTGTGCTCTTGTGATCTGAAGTGCTTTTCTGCATTTTCAAAGTTCTAGCATTAACCATTGAGGAATTAAACTACAGGCATGTTCAGTGAAATTCGCCTAATCAGGGTAAACATCCAATAGGCTCTAAACAAAAAACCCGTGATGGTGGATTGACCAAATTTGGGGGGAGACATGAGGGGCAAAAGAGAGAATCATTTTGTCAGAGTTTCATAGAAATACACATAGAAACCTAGTACCCACAAGATAAGAAACATGGAATTATTTCCAGTTGGCTAAAACGCTTTTCTGTGAGTTTGATACTCTTTTGCTACCTAGTGATTCAGCTTTGAGATACTTGAACCAGGAGAGAAGCACAGTGTGCTCTTGTGAACTAAAGTGTTGTTCTTCGTTTTTAAAGTTCTAGCATTAACCATTTAAGAATTAAACTCACAGGCGTTTTCAGGCATTTTCGCCTAATCAGGGTAAACATCCAATAGACTGTAAACAAAACACCCTTGATGGTGGGATGACCAAACGTGGGGAGCCTGGAGGGGCACATGAGAGAATGATTTTTTCAGAGTTTCATTGAAATACACAAAGAAACCTAGTGCCCAGAAGCTAAGAAACATGGAATTATTTCCAGTTCGCTAAAACGCTTTTCTGTGAGTTTGAAACTCTTTTGCTACCTAGAGATTCAGCTTTGAGATACTTGAACCAGGAAAGAAGCACAGTGAGCTCTTGTGATCTGAAGTGCTTTTCTGCATTTTCAAAGTTCTAGCATTATCCATTGAGGAATTAAACTAACAGGCGTTTTCAGTGAAATTCGGCTAATCAGGGTAAACATCCAATAGGCTCTAAACAAAAAACCCGTGATGGTGGGATGACCAAATTTGGGGAGCCATGAGGGGCACAAGAGAGAATCATTTTGTCAGAGTTTCATTGAAATACACAAAGAAATCTTGTTCCCAGAAGCTAAGAAACATGGAATGATTTCCAGTTGGCTAAAACGCTTTTCTGTGATTTTGAAACTCTTTTGCTATCTAGTGATTCAGCTTTGAGATACTTGAACCAGGACAGGAGCACAGTGTGCTCTAGTGAACTAAAGTGTTGTTCTGCATTTTTAAAGTTCTAGCCTTAACCATTTAAGAATTAAACTCACAGGCGTTTTCAGGCATTTCCGCCTAATCAGGGTAAACATCCAACACACTGTAAACAAAACACCCTTGATGCTGGGATGACCAAACTTGGGGAGCCATGAGTGGTACAAGAGAGAATCATTTTGTCAGAGTTTTATTGAAATACACAAAGAAACCTAGTGCCCAGAAGCTAAGAAACATGGAATTATTTCCAGTTGGCTAAAACGCTTTTCTGTGAGTTTGAAAACTCTTTTGTTACATAGTGATTCAGCTTTGAGATTCTTGAACCAGGAGAGAAGTACAGTGTGCTCTTGTGAACTAAAGTGTTGCTCTGCGTTTTTAAAGTTCTAGCATTAATCATTTAAGAATTAAAATCACAGGCGTTTTCAGGCATTTTCGCCTAATCAGGGTAAACATCCAATAGACTGTAAACAAAACACCTTTAATGGTGGGATGACCAAACTTGGGGAGCCTTGAGGGGCACATGAGAGAATCATTTTTTCAGAGTTTCACTGAAATACACAAAGAAACTTAGTTTTCAGAAGGTAAGAAACATGGAATGATTTCCAGTTGGCTAAAACACGTTTCTGTGAGTTTGAAACTCTTTTGCTACTTAGAGATTCAGCTTTGAGATACTTGAACCAGGAAAGAAGCACAGTGTGCTCTTTTGAACTAAAGTGTTGTTTTCCATTTTTACAGTTCTAGCATTAACCATTTAAGAATTAATCTCACAGGTGTTTTCAGGCATTTTCGCCTAATCAGGGTAAACATCCAATAGGCTCTAAACAAAAAACACGTTATGGTGGGATGACCAAACTTGGGCAGCCTTGAGGGGCACATGAGAGAATCATTTTTTTAGAGCTTCATTGAAATACACAAAGAAACCTAGTACCCACAAGCTAAGAAACATGGAATTATTTCCAGTTGGCTAAAACGCTTTTCTGTGAGTTTGAAACTCTTTTGCTACCTAGTGATTCAGCTTTGAGATACTTGAACCTGGAGAGAAGCACAGTGTGCTCTTGTGAACTAAAGTGTTGTTTTGCATTTTTAAAGTTCTAGCATTAACCATTTAAGAATTAAACTCACAGGCATTTTCAGGCATTTTCGCCTAATCGGGGTAAACATCCAATAGGCTCTAAACAAAAAACCTGTGATGTGGGATGACCAAATTTGGGAAGCCATGAGGGTCACAAGAGAGAATCATTTTGTCAGTTTCATTGAAATACACAAAGAAATCTAGTACCCAGAAGCTTACAAACATGGAATTATTTCCAGTTGGCTAAATCGCTTTTCTGTGAGTTTGAAACTCTTTTGCTACCTAGTGATTCAGCTTTGAGATACTTGAACTAGGAGAGAAGCGCAGTGTGCTCTTGTGAACTAAAGTGTTGTTCTGCGTTTTTAAAGTTCTAGCATTAGCAATTTAAGAACTAAACTCACAGGAGTTTTCAGGCATTTTCGCATAATCAGGGTAAACATCCAATAGACTGTAAACAAAAAACCCGTGATGGTGGATTGACCATATTTGGGGAACCAAGAGGGGCACAAGAGAGAATCATTTTTTCAGAGTTTCATTGAAATACACAAAGAAACATAGTACCCACAAGCTAAGAAACATGGAATTATTTCCAGTTGGCTAAAACGCTTTTCTGTGAGTTTGAAACTCTTTTGTTACCTAGTGATTCAGCTTTGAGATACTTGAACCAGGACAGGAGCACAGTGTGCTCTTGTGATCTGAAGTGGTTTTCTGCATTTTCAAAGTTCTAGCATTAACCATTGAGGAATTAAACTACAGGCGTTTTCAGTGAAATTCGCCCTATCAGGGAAAAAATCCAATAGGCTCTAATCAAAAATCCCGTGATGGTGGATTGACCCAATTTGGGGAGCCATGAGGGGGCACAAGAGAGAATCATTTTGTCAGAGTTTCATAGAAATACAGAAAGAAACCTAGTACCCAGAAGCTAAGAAAGATGGAATTATTTCCAGTTGGCTAAATCGCTTTTCTGTGAGTTTGAAACTCTTTTGCTACCTAGTGATTAAGTTTTCAGATACTTGTACCAGGAAAGAAGCACAGTGTGCTCTTGTGAACTAAAGTGTTGTTCTGCGTTTTTTTAAAGTTCTAGCATTAAACATTTAAGAATTAAACTCACAGGCGTTTTCAGGCATTTTCATCTCATCAGGGTAAACATCCAATAGACTGGCAACAAAAACACCCTTGATGGTGGGATGACCAAACTTGGGGAGCCTTGAGGGGCACATGACAGAATCATTTTTTTCAGAGTTTCATTGAAATACACAAAGAAACCTAGTGCCCAGAAGCTAAGAAACATGGAATTATTTCCAGATCTCTACAACGCTTTTCTGTGAGTTTGAAAATTTTTTGTTACCTAGTGATTCAGCTTTGAGATACTTGAACCAGGACAGAAGCACAGTGTGCTCTTGTGATCAGAAGTGCTTTTCTGCATTTTCAAAGTTCTAGCATTAACCATTGAGGAATTAAACTAACAGGCGTTTTCAGTGAAATTTGCCTAATCAGGGTAAACATCCAATAGGCTCTAAACAAAAAACCTGTGATGTGGGATGACCAAATTTGGGAAGCCATGAGGGGCACAAGAGAGAATCATTTTGTCAGAGTTTCATTGAAATACACAAAGAAACCTAGTACCCACAAGCTAAGAAACAAGGAATTATTTCCAGTTGGCTAAAACGCTTTTCAGTGAGTTTGAAACTCTTTTGCTACCTAGTGATTCAGCTTTGAGATACTTGAACCAGGAGAGAAGCACAGTGTGCTCTTGTGAACTAAAGTGTTGCTCTGTGTTTTTAAAGTAATAGCATTAACCATTTAAGAATTAAACTCACATTCGTGTTCAGGCATTTTCCCCTAATCAGGGTAAACATCCAATAGACTGTAAACAAAACACCCTTTATGTTGGGATGACCAAACTTGGGGAGCATTGAGGGGCTCATGAGATAATCATTTTTTCAGAGTTTCATTGAAATACACAAAGAAACCTAGTGCCCAGAAGCTAAGAAACATGGAATTATTTCCAGTTCTCTAAAACGCTTTTCTGTGAGTTTGAAAATCTTTTGTTACCTAGTGATTCTGCTTTGAGATACTTGAACCAGGAAAGAAGCACAGTGTGCTCTTGTGATCGGAAGTGCTTTTCTGCATTTTCAAAGTTCTAGCACTAACCATTGAGGAATTAAACTACAGGCATTTTCAGTGAAATTCGCCTAATCAGGGTAAACATCCAATAAGCTCTAAACAAAAAACCCGTGATGGTGGATTGACCAAATTTGGGGAGACATGAGGGGCAAAAGAGAGAATCATTTTGTCAGAGTTTCATAGAAATACACATAGAAACCTAGTACCCACAAGATAAGAAACATGGAATTATTTCCAGTTGGCTAAAACGCTTTTCTGTGAGTTTGATACTCTTTTGCTACCTAGTGATTCAGCTTTGAGATACTTGAACCAGGAGAGAAGCACAGTGTGCTCTTGTGAACTAAAGTGTTGTTCTTCGTTTTTAAAGTTCTAGCATTAACCATTTAAGAATTAAACTCACAGGCGTTTTCAGGCATTTTCGCCTAATCAGGGTAAACATCCAGTAGACTGTAAACAAAACACCCTTGATGGTGGGATGACCAAACGTGGGGAGCCTGGAGGGGCACATGAGAGAATGATTTTTTCAGAGTTTCATTGAAATACACAAAGAAAACCTAGTGCCCAGAAGCTAAGAAACATGGAATTATTTCCAGTTCGCTAAAACGCTTTTTCTGTGAGTTTGAAACTCTTTTGCTACCTAGAGATTCAGCTTTGAGATACTTGAACCAGGAAAGAAGCACAGTGAGCTCTTGTGATCTGAAGTGCTTTTCTGCATTTTCAAAGTTCTAGCATTATCCATTGAGGAATTAAACTAACAGGCGTTTTCAGTGAAATTCGGCTAATCAGGGTAAACATCCAATAGGCTCTAAACAAAAAACCCGTGATGGTGGGATGACCAAATTTGGGGAGCCATGAGGGGCACAAGAGAGAATCATTTTGTCAGAGTTTCATTGAAATACACAAAGAAACCTAGTTCCCAGAACCTAAGAAACATGGAATTATTTCCAGTTGGATAAATCGATTTTCTGTGAGTTTGAAACTCTTTTGCTACCTAGTGACTCAGCTTTGAGATACTTGAACCAGGACAGGAGCACAGTGTGCTCTTGTGATCTGAAGTGGTTTTCTACATTTTCCAAGTACTAGCATTAACCATTGAGGAATTAAACTACAGGCGATTTCAGTGAAATTCGCCCTATCAGGGTAAATATCCAATAGGCTCTAAACAAAAAACCCGTGATGGTGGATTGACCAAATTTGGGGAGCCATGAGGGGCACTAGAGAGAATCATTTTGTCAGAGTTTCATTGAAATACACAAAGAAATCTTGTTCCCAGAAGCTAAGAAACATGGAATGATTTCCAGTTGGCTAAAACGCTTTTCTGTGATTTTGAAACTCTTTTGCTATCTAGTGATTCAGCTTTGAGATACTTGAACCAGGACAGGAGCACAGTGTGCTCTAGTGAACTAAAGTGTTGTTCTGCATTTTTAAAGTTCTAGCCTTAACCATTTAAGAATTAAACTCACAGGCGTTTTCAGGCATTTCCGCCTAATCAGGGTAAACATCCAACACACTGTAAACAAAACACCCTTGATGCTGGGATGACCAAACTTGGGGAGCCATGAGTGGTACAAGAGAGAATCATTTTGTCAGAGTTTTATTGAAATACACAAAGAAACCTAGTGCCCAGAAGCTAAGAAACATGGAATTATTTCCAGTTGGCTAAAACGCTTTTCTGTGAGTTTGAAACTCTTTTGTTACATAGTGATTCAGCTTTGAGATTCTTGAACCAGGAGAGAAGTACAGTGTGCTCTTGTGAACTAAAGTGTTGCTCTGCGTTTTTAAAGTTCTAGCATTAATCATTTAAGAAATTAAAATCACAGGCGTTTTCAGGCATTTTCGCCTAATCAGGGTAAACATCCAATAGACTGTAAACAAAACACCTTTAATGGTGGGATGACCAAACTTGGGGAGCCTTGAGGGGCACATGAGAGAATCATTTTTTCAGAGTTTCATTGAAATACACAAAGAAACTTAGTTTTCAGAAGGTAAGAAACATGGAATGATTTCCAGTTGGCTAAAACACGTTTCTGTGAGTTTGAAACTCTTTTGCTACTTAGAGATTCAGCTTTGAGATACTTGAACCAGGAAAGAAGCACAGTGTGCTCTTTTGAACTAAAGTGTTGTTTTCCATTTTTACAGTTCTAGCATTAACCATTTTAAGAATTAATCTCACAGGTGTTTTCAGGCATTTTCGCCTAATCAGGGTAAACATCCAATAGGCTCTAAACAAAAAACACGTTATGGTGGGATGACCAAACTTGGGCAGCCTTGAGGGGCACATGAGAGAATCATTTTTTTTAGAGCTTCATTGAAATACACAAAGAAACCTAGTACCCACAAGCTAAGAAACATGGAATTATTTCCAGTTGGCTAAAACGCTTTTCTGTGAGTTTGAAACTCTTTTGCTACCTAGTGATTCAGCTTTGAGATACTTGAACCTGGAGAGAAGCACAGTGTGCTCTTGTGAACTAAAGTGTTGTTTTGCGTTTTTAAAGTTCTAGCATTAACCATTTAAGAATTAAACTCACAGGCATTTTCAGGCATTTTCGCCTAATCGGGGTAAACATCCAATAGGCTCTAAACAAAAATCCCGTGATGGTGGATTGACCAAATTTGGGGAGCCATGAGGGGCACAAGAGAGAATCATTTTGTCAGAGTTTCATAGAAATACAGAAAGAAACCTAGTACCCAGAAGCTAAGAAAGATGGAATTATTTCCAGTTGGCTAAATCGCTTTTCTGTGAGTTTGAAACTCTTTTGCTACCTAGTGATTAAGCTTTCAGATACTTGTACCAGGAAAGAAGCACAGTGTGCTCTTGTGAACTAAAGTGTTGTTCTGCATTTTTAAAGTAATAGCATTAAACATTTAAGAATTAAACTCACAGGCGTTTTCAGGCATTTTCACCTCATCAGGGTAAACATCCAATAGACTGGCAACAAAACACCCTTGATGGTGGGATGACCAAACTTGGGGAGCCTTGAGGGGCACATGACAGAATCATTTTTTCAGAGTTTCATTGAAATACACAAAGAAACCTAGTGCCCAGAAGCTAAGAAACATGGAATTATTTCCAGATCTCTACAACGCTTTTCTGTGAGTTTGAAAATCTTTTGTTACCTAGTGATTCAGCTTTGAGATACTTGAACCAGGACAGAAGCACAGTGTGCTCTTGTGATCGGAAGTGCTTTTCTGCATTTTCAAAGTTCTAGCATTAACCATTGAGGAATTAAACTAACAGGCGTTTTCAGTGAAATTTGCCTAATCAGGGTAAACATCCAATAGGCTCTAAACAAAAAACCTGTGATGTGGGATGAAAAATTTGGGAAACAATGAGGGGCACAAGAGAGAATCATTTTGTCAGAGTTTCATTGAAATACACAAAGAAACCTAGTACCCTGAAGCTAAGAAACATGGAATGATTTCCAGTTGGCTAAATCGCTTTTTCTGTGAGTTTGAAACTCTTTTGCTACCTAGAGATTCAGCTTTGAGATACTTGAACCAGGAAAGAAGCACAGTGTGCTCTTTTGAACTAAATTGTTGTTTTCCGTTTTTTACAGTTCTAGCATTAACCATTTAAGAATTAATCTCACAGGCGTTTTCAGGCATTTTCGCCTAATCAGGGTAAACATCCAATAGGCTCTAAACAAAAAACACGTTATGGTGGGATGACCAAACTTGGGCAGCCTTGAGGGGCACATGAGAGAATCATTTTTTTAGAGCTTCATTGAAATACACAAAGAAACCTAGTACCCACAAGCTAAGAAACATGGAATTATTTCCAGTTGGCTAAAACGCTTTTCTGTGAGTTTGAAACTCTTTTGCTACCTAGTGATTCAGCTTTGAGATACTTGAACCTGGAGAGAAGCACAGTGTGCTCTTGTGAACTAAAGTGTTGTTTTGCGTTTTTAAAGTTCTAGCATTAACCATTTAAGAATTAAACTCACAGGCATTTTCAGGCATTTTCGCCTAATCGGGGTAAACATCCAATAGGCTCTAAACAAAAAAACCTGTGATGTGGGATGACCAAATTTGGGAAGCCATGAGGGTCACAAGAGAGAATCATTTTGTCAGTTTCATTGAAATACACAAAGAAACCTAGTACCCAGAATCTAAGAAACATGGAATTATTTCCAGTTGGCTAAATCGCTTTTCTGTGAGTTTGAAACTCTTTTGCTACCTAGTGATTCAGCTTTGATATACTTGAACTAGGAGAGAAGCGCAGTGTGCTCTTGTGAACTAAAGTGTTGTTTCTGCGTTTTTAAAGTTCTAGCATTAACAATTTAAGAACTAAACTCACAGGAGTTTTCAGGCATTTTCGCCTAATCAGGGTAAACATCCAATAGACTGTAAACAAAAAAACCCGTGATGGTGGATTGACCATATTTGGGGAACCAAGAGGGGCACAAGAGAGAATCATTTTTTCAGAGTTTCATTGAAATACACAAAGAAACATAGTACCCACAAGCTAAGAAACATGGAATTATTTCCAGTTGGCTAAAACGCTTTTCTGTGAGTTTGAAACTCTTTTGTTACCTAGTGATTCAGCTTTGAGATACTTGAACCAGGACAGGAGCACAGTGTGCTCTTGTGATCTGAAGTGGTTTTCTGCATTTTCAAAGTTCTAGCATTAACCATTGAGGAATTAAACTACAGGCGTTTTCAGTGAAATTCGCCCTATCAGGGTAAACATCCAATAGGCTCTAATCAAAAATCCCGTGATGGTGGATTGACCAAATTTGGGGAGCCATGAGGGGGCACAAGAGAGAATCATTTTGTCAGAGTTTCATAGAAATACAGAAAGAAACCTAGTACCCAGAAGCTAAGAAAGATGGAATTATTTCCAGTTGGCTAAATCGCTTTTCTGTGAGTTTGAAACTCTTTTGCTACCTAGTGATTAAGCTTTCAGATACTTGTACCAGGAAAGAAGCACAGTGTGCTCTTGTGAACTAAAGTGTTGTTCTGCATTTTTAAAGTAATAGCATTAAACATTTAAGAATTAAACTCACAGGCGTTTTTCAGGCATTTTCACTTCATCAGGGTAAACATCCAATAGACTGGCAACAAAACACCCTTGATGGTGGGATGACCAAACTTGGGGAGCCTTGAGGGGCACATGACAGAATCATTTTTTTCAGAGTTTCATTGAAATACACAAAGAAACCTAGTGCCCAGAAGCTAAGAAACATGGAATTATTTCCAGATCTCTACAACGCTTTTCTGTGAGTTTGAAAATCTTTTGTTACCTAGTGATTCAGCTTTGAGATACTTGAACCAGGACAGAAGCACAGTGTGCTCTTGTGATCGGAAGTGCTTTTCTGCATTTTCAAAGTTCTAGCATTAACCATTGAGGAATTAAACTAACAGGCGTTTTCAGTGAAATTTGCCTAATCAGGGTAAACATCCAATAGGCTCTAAACAAAAAACCTGTGATGTGGGATGACCAAATTTGGGAAGCCATGAGGGGCACAAGAGAGAATCATTTTGTCAGAGTTTCATTGAAATACACAAAGAAACCTAGTACCTGAAGCTAAGAAACATGGAATTATTTCCAGTTGGCTAAATCGCTTTTCTGTGAGTTTGAAACTCTTTTGCTACCTAGTGATTCAGCTTTTAGATACTTGAACCAGGACAGGAACACAGTGTGCTCTTGTGATCTGAAGTGCTTTTCTGCATTTTCAAAGTTCTAGCATTAACCATTGAGGAATTAAACTACAGGCATGTTCAGTGAAATTCGCCTAATCAGGGTAAACATCCAATAGGCTCTAAACAAAAAACCCGTGATGGTGGATTGACCAAATTTGGGGAGACATGAGGGGCAAAAGAGAGAATCATTTTGTCAGAGTTTCATAGAAATACACATAGAAACCTAGTACCCACAAGATAAGAAACATGGAATTATTTCCAGTTGGCTAAAACGCTTTTCTGTGAGTTTGATACTCTTTTGCTACCTAGTGATTCAGCTTTGAGATACTTGAACCAGGAGAGAAGCACAGTGTGCTCTTGTGAACTAAAGTGTTGTTCTTCGTTTTTAAAGTTCTAGCATTAACCATTTAAGAATTAAAACTCACAGGCGTTTTCAGGCATTTTCGCCTAATCAGGGTAAACATCCAATAGACTGTAAACAAAACACCCTTGATGGTGGGATGACCAAACGTGGGGAGCCTGGAGGGGCACATGAGAGAATGATTTTTTTCAGAGTTTCATTGAAATACACAAAGAAACCTAGTGCCCAGAAGCTAAGAAACATGGAATTATTTCCAGTTCGCTAAAAACGCTTTTCTGTGAGTTTGAAACTCTTTTGCTACCTAGAGATTCAGCTTTGAGATACTTGAACCAGGAAAGAAGCACAGTGAGCTCTTGTGATCTGAAGTGCTTTTCTGCATTTTCAAAGTTCTAGCATTATCCATTGAGGAATTAAACTAACAGGCGTTTTCAGTGAAATTCGGCTAATCAGGGTAAACATCCAATAGGCTCTAAACAAAAAACCCGTGATGGTGGGATGACCAAATTTGGGGAGCCATGAGGGGCACAAGAGAGAATCATTTTGTCAGAGTTTCATTGAAATACACAAAGAAATCTTGTTCCCAGAAGCTAAGAAACATGGAATGATTTCCAGTTGGCTAAAACGCTTTTCTGTGATTTTGAAACTCTTTTGCTATCTAGTGATTCAGCTTTGAGATACTTGAACCAGGACAGGAGCACAGTGTGCTCTAGTGAACTAAAGTGTTGTTCTGCATTTTTAAAGTTCTAGCCTTAACCATTTAAGAATTAAACTCACAGGCGTTTTCAGGCATTTCCGCCTAATCAGGGTAAACATCCAACACACTGTAAACAAAACACCCTTGATGCTGGGATGACCAAACTTGGGGAGCCATGAGTGGTACAAGAGAGAATCATTTTGTCAGAGTTTTATTGAAATACACAAAGAAACCTAGTGCCCAGAAGCTAAGAAACATGGAATTATTTCCAGTTGGCTAAAACGCTTTTCTGTGAGTTTGAAACTCTTTTGTTACATAGTGATTCAGCTTTGAGATTCTTGAACCAGGAGAGAAGTACAGTGTGCTCTTGTGAACTAAAGTGTTGCTCTGCGTTTTTAAAGTTCTAGCATTAATCATTTAAGAATTAAAATCACAGGCGTTTTCAGGCATTTTCGCCTAATCAGGGTAAACATCCAATAGACTGTAAACAAAACACCTTTAATGGTGGGATGACCAAACTTGGGGAGCCTTGAGGGGCACATGAGAGAATCATTTTTTCAGAGTTTCATTGAAATACACAAAGAAACTTAGTTTTCAGAAGGTAAGAAACATGGAATGATTTCCAGTTGGCTAAAACACGTTTCTGTGAGTTTGAAACTCTTTTGCTACTTAGAGATTCAGCTTTGAGATACTTGAACCAGGAGAAAGAAGCACAGTGTGCTCTTTTGAACTAAAGTGTTGTTTTCCATTTTTACAGTTCTAGCATTAACCATTTAAGAATTAATCTCACAGGTGTTTTCAGGCATTTTCGCCTAATCAGGGTAAACATCCAATAGGCTCTAAACAAAAAACACGTTATGGTGGGATGACCAAACTTGGGCAGCCTTGAGGGGCACATGAGAGAATCATTTTTTTAGAGCTTCATTGAAATACACAAAGAAACCTAGTACCCACAAGCTAAGAAACATGGAATTATTTCCAGTTGGCTAAAACGCTTTTTCTGTGAGTTTGAAACTCTTTTGCTACCTAGTGATTCAGCTTTGAGATACTTGAACCTGGAGAGAAGCACAGTGTGCTCTTGTGAACTAAAGTGTTGTTTTGCGTTTTTAAAGTTCTAGCATTAACCATTTAAGAATTAAACTCACAGGCATTTTCAGGCATTTTCGCCTAATCGGGGTAAACATCCAATAGGCTCTAAACAAAAAACCTGTGATGTGGGATGACCAAATTTGGGAAGCCATGAGGGTCACAAGAGAGAATCATTTTGTCAGTTTCATTGAAATACACAAAGAAACCTAGTACCCAGAAGCTTAGAAACATGGAATTATTTCCAGTTGGCTAAATCGCTTTTCTGTGAGTTTGAAACTCTTTTGCTACCTAGTGATTCAGCTTTGAGATACTTGAACTAGGAGAGAAGCGCAGTGTGCTCTTGTGAACTAAAGTGTTGTTCTGCGTTTTTAAAGTTCTAGCATTAACAATTTAAGAACTAAACTCACAGGAGTTTTCAGGCATTTTCGCCTAATCAGGGTAAACATCCAATAGACTGTAAACAAAAAACCCGTGATGGTGGATTGACCATATTTGGGGAACCAAGAGGGGCACAAGAGAGAATCATTTTTTCAGAGTTTCATTGAAATACACAAAGAAACATAGTACCCACAAGCTAAGAAACATGGAATTATTTTCCAGTTGGCTAAAACGCTTTTCTGTGAGTTTGAAACTCTTTTGTTACCTAGTGATTCAGCTTTGAGATACTTGAACCAGGACAGGAGCACAGTGTGCTCTTGTGATCTGAAGTGGTTTTCTGCATTTTCAAAGTTCTAGCATTAACCATTGAGGAATTAAACTACAGGCGTTTTCAGTGAAATTCGCCCTATCAGGGTAAACATCCAATAGGCTCTAATCAAAAATCCCGTGATGGTGGATTGACCAAATTTGGGGAGCCATGAGGGGCACAAGAGAGAATCATTTTGTCAGAGTTTCATAGAAATACAGAAAGAAACCTAGTACCCAGAAGCTAAGAAAGATGGAATTATTTCCAGTTGGCTAAATCGCTTTTCTGTGAGTTTGAAACTCTTTTGCTACCTAGTGATTAAGCTTTCAGATACTTGTACCAGGAAAGAAGCACAGTGTGCTCTTGTGAACTAAAGTGTTGTTCTGCGTTTTTAAAGTTCTAGCATTAAACATTTAAGAATTAAACTCACAGGCGTTTTCAGGCATTTTCACCTCATCAGGGTAAACATCCAATAGACTGGCAACAAAACACCCTTGATGGTGGGATGACCAAACTTGGGGAGCCTTGAGGGGCACATGACAGAATCATTTTTTTCAGAGTTTCATTGAAATACACAAAGAAACCTAGTGCCCA
>JAKELJ010000376.1:0-31761 GCA_025594165.1 Tamias sibiricus
TTGTTCTTGTCCACGCTCTTTGGGGTAAGATGCAACAAGCTTAGTTTGAAGTCATCATGTGGTAGTGGTCTAAGCCATTTCAGGGTACTCATAGTAGAACAGCCCAAACAGAATACCATTTGTGGTGGCAACAGACCACAATCAGCCATCTGTGTCCAAGCCCCAAGAACAACATATGTGACCCAGAGTAAAACTGCATTTTGGAAACCGATTTCTGGTAGAGCTGGTGGCCAAGATCTTAAATTTATCCGGGTTCATTGGGGATGGCCCAAATTATATGCAATTGTTGAGAACAGATAGGTAGAAATGTGTAGAGTCTTCAAAGTTGGCGCTGTTTTTTTTTTTTGTTTTTTCATTTTTTTATTCTGCATATCTATCTATCAGTTTTATTTTCAAATGTGCTCCATTGTGAAGTCACTCAGGACTGTGCAATGTTGGATTTTAATTAAAACAAATCAATTGACAAGGAGAAAGAACCAAGAAAAAAGGACTGTGAAAGGAACAATCAAAATAATTAGGGAAATTAAATCTGCTAGCTACATGATAATAAACACTGTTGATTCTAAGACGCAAAAGAAAAAGACCACTAAACTCTAATTTTAGGTTAAAGTAAGTTTTATTGTATTAACATATAAAGAGAGCTGGCCAGGGCTGCCGCCTTTCAAAACACTGTGCTTGAGGTCAGGCCCTGGCTCTCTGGGAAGACAAGGTTTTTTAGTTTAAAGAGTTACAGAAAATCTTGGGAACTTACAGCTAACTACAAGGTCAGGACATGTGTAATTTAAAGCAAGTAGCAAATTTAATATCTACATGGCATTGTATTTCAAGAAAAAAAGGGGAGGCAAGTAATAGTTAAACCCCACATCAAAAGGTTTATGAGGGCACCGTTAGTTTGAGGAGAGAGAGAGAGTTGTTATCTGGTCAAGGACAAGCCAGGCCTGAGCGAGCTCAAGGCCTGGGAATGAATGCCAGACAATAAGCTTCAACCCTAATAATAGAAACTGGAAGAAAGTTTTCATAGAAAAACTGAAAGAAAAGTTTTCTTTCTAAAAAACTGAGGAATAAGTTTTTCATAGAAAGTTTTCTTTCTATAAGTTTTCTTTCCTAAAAAAACTGAAGAACAGTTTTCATAGAAAAACTGAATGTGAGGCTTTTCATAACTTTTTGACAGGATGGCTCCCAGTCTTAAGATGGATTTAGGCTTGTGGTTTATCATTCCCCCCTTTTTTTTTTTAACTTTTTAAATTGCTTTGATCAAAGGGGGAGTAATTGTATTAGGTCTAATTTTATCGATAGGTTTCATTAATAGAATTAAATTGCAGCTTAATAAACTGGAGCATATAGTTAATAAACTCATGGGACAATACAGTTGTAAGAGAAGGATACAAATTATAGGACCTAAGAGAGTAAGTTAACCATGTGAAACTAATTTCCCAAGGCTATAACCAATAATTAACTCGTTATTAATTTTGTTAATCTCCTGGTCTTTATCCTCATCTATACTGTTGTTGGATTAACGGTTAGAATAATCTGTAAACATTAAATACATTCACATGTCTGGGAATTGTTGGCAACCCAAAGTGATGTTTTAAATAAAATGAAAAATTAATAACCACTCTATTTTGTAACATTGAGGTTTGTAAGTTTTTTCATTCTTTTGATTAATTTCTGTTTTGTCAAAAACTTGTGCAGTAAGGTTAGCTGTTTTGCTAAATTATAGGCGTAATTTTTTTGTGATTTCTCTTTGTATTTTTACAGACTAGACCCGGAAGTGGCAAAGAAAAGGCTTGCTGTTAATTGCTGTGTCTAGTGGGTCTGAGGAGGATGTATTAAATTGTTCATCGCAGGTGATGGAGGGCAGACTTTTGGGCCATTTGGTGGGGGAGCTGTCAGAGATGGCAGTAAAGGAAAGATCTGGTCTAATAGAATAGATCCCAGAAAAAGTCTGGTAGGACCACAAGCCTGGGAATAGTTGCTTTATTACAGAGAAAAAAACCCATCCCTTGTTGGCAGTCGTTTGCCATTGGGTAGGGAGATATTTTGCTCAATAGAACAATTGGTGGGGGGGATCGGGGGAGGATGCAATCGTATGTATAAACAATGTTTTTGAATAACAGTGAAGCTGGCAATGCTGGCTTCTGCATGGTATTACTGGCACAGTCTGTGTTGCGTTGCTCTATCACCAGTGACTTAACATAGTCAGTATATTTTATAGATTAGAACCCATAAGATTGTTAGCTAGGCAATTGATGGATGGAGTTTCTTCTTGTACACAGAAGGTAATTTTGTCCACAGTTTGTCTAAACAAAGCCAAGTTGTAACTAAAAATTTTGAGTAGTTACAGAAATTTAGGGAACTCACAGAAACATCTACCTTTAAAGTAGCTTTTGAATAAACAGTATCTATTGGGGGCCCCTTTATTTAGCTTCTGTACAGGAATATTGTCTTGAATCTTGAGGGTGAGCAGAGTAATTTATAGATTTTAAAATTTATATTATCTCTTCAAGATTGGTCTGTAAGATTTCTCCATGGACTTCTCATTGAATATCTGACTAAAAATTTCTTGATTATCTTTATACCTATTTGATTGGGCCTAATTACTGGATCTTGAGAAGAGTAAGTACAATTTAGTATTAGTGGAGATTCCTGCAATAGCAGGTCCTTCTTGGGACTACAAATGGGGTACAAGGTTTTTGTTGAGGCCAGCATAGCTAAAAACCCAAGGATACATGTATACTCCAACAGGCAAAAATTATTAGCATAATTGCTTACAATAACAGGGAAAGCAATAAGAATCTAGTGACCAAAATAGATTAAACCTTAGTAATTTTAACTTTAAAAAAGGCCCACGCTCAGTCACTTTCCACCTCTGGCTGCTGGATTCTCTTCCAGTGGGTTTTTTTCCTCCGTGGTTTCTGTAGGTGTCTTTTTTAGTTGTGAGTGATGGATCTAGGCAGGAATACTAGCAACTTTGACGGCAGTTCGCCTTTGGGTCTTAGGATGTGCGGAGAATCACGATGTAAGGGCCCTTTCACCTGGGCTCAAGGCTGTTAGTTTTCAAACGTCGTATCAGCACAGCATCGCTGGTTGGAATAAATGATCGGCGCAGTCTGTGTCCAATGGGGTGAGCAGCCTGGACCTGGGGAAAAAGATCTTATTTATGATTAATTGTAAGCCCTTTGAGTGTTTTTGAGATTGGAATGTCTCTCACCAGATCTTGGTGTAACTCTGGAAACTAAAGGCGGTGGCCGCCCATAAATTATTCCATAAGAGGTAAATTTTTCCCGGTAAGGAGTGCAAGGGGCCCTTAAGAGAGCAAAAGGTAGGAGATCAACCCAGTTACCATACCAGTCTCAATGTATTAATTTAGTCAAAGTTTTTTTTAATGTTATTAGTTTATCTTTTTTATCTTTCTTGAACTTTGAGGATGGTTATATATAATGTAATTTCTAGTGTTTATATTTAGGGCTCTTGAAATTAATTGAGATAATTTGGGATCGTGAAGGCCGGGCCATTGTCAGACCCCAAAGTTAGAGGAAGGCCAAATTTAGGAAACAATTTTAGTTATTAGTTTTTTTTTTTAAACTATTATTTGTGCTGTTTTTGTTTGAGTAGGAAAGGCTTCTACCCAGCCTGAGACAGTTTCAACAAAGACTAACAAGTATTTATATCTCATATAGTTCTGGTTTAATTTTAGTAAAGTCTAATTTCTAAAATTTACCAGGTACAGTACCTTGACTTCTGTTTTCCTGTGGAAGATGGTTCTTTTTTAGCATTTACTTGTGTACATGTCATGTAGCGATTTGAAATGTTTGGAGAATCTCTCGGTGTCCCGGGAAACAAACATAGGGTGAAATTAGTTTTGAAGTCTTTTTGGAGGATAAATGTATCGCCTTTATCATAAACCTGTGTAAAGGATGTGGTCACTTATCGTGTATAAGACTGAAATGTGCATAAAAGTATAAAGCATGCATAGTGACTTGATTATTAGTTTTGGAGTGGAAGCATATGTCACTTCACTGGGAAAATGTCACGCCTTCATGACTGATAAGGAGAAGAAGGTGAAAATGCATGCAAATCGTCAGTAGACGCTTACACTCTTCGGCCTCCTCAGGTGACTCGTGAGAATTTGTTGCCTCCCTTGAGTTCATGAATGTGAAATCAATACTTGCTGGCATCGCTTCTGGACTTGACGCTATGGCCAGGTCATGATAACATAGATGGGTGACTAGCTGCTTGGAAAAGACCTGCTCTAGGGTCAGAAATTTCCTGAGTTGTCTTCTTCATCCAAGGGATTTATCCTCAAATACTCAGGGTGCAACAGAGCCTTCAAGAGGAAATAAGGCCACCTGAATGGACATGATTAGTAGAGAATGAAGTTCCACCAAGACCACGTGCTAATGAACTTAGAGTGCATTCCGGCCCCAGAGTGGTTTCTGAATTAGAAATGAAAGGGGTCCTTTGATGTAGTTTTGAGGCATGTTGGAGGCAATTGTGGCCAAAACATGCAAGATGTTGTTGATCCCACTTGAAAATCAAGAAGTATTTTGAAATTTACAATCTATATTTCAAAAAAATAAAGGTATCCTGAAGAGCGGGGTCACCTCAGAGGGCAAACATAACAGCCAGTCACGCTTTTTTGGGTCTCTGTTTGCGAATGGCGTTTTTTTCACACAGGAAGGGCGGGGAAGCGGCCTAAAATGAGCACCTTAGGGCACTAATGTAGTTCTTGGGCCTTCTTGGGAAAAGCCTTCAATGTTGTGCTCCATTGAGGCCTAGTATAATAGTAGTGCTGGTTGTTGTGTAGATCTGGCCTTTCTAAATGAGTTGCAAGAGGCCTGGGATGCCCTGTAGACCTCCCTGTCTTTTCCCAGGGCCCTGAGGGAGAACTGAGTAGTGGTGATTCCTCAGCCTGAATCCTGGATATTGGGGCCCAGACCAGACCAGGAGAGGACCGGATTTGCTTCCACAATAAGTCCTGGCACTGAAGCCTTGGTGCTAAGCTCTGTGCACTTGACCTGAGGGACACTGTCAAAAGGGATAATGAAGGTGCTTTGACACACTTTGTTCTTGTCCAGGCTCATTGGGGAGAGATGCAACAAGGCTTTGTTTGAAGTCATCATGTGGTAGTGCTCTAAGCCATTCAGGGTCAAAGTAGAACAGACCAAACAGAACCATTGTAGGTGGCCACAAGACCGCATCAGCATCTGTGTCCAAGCCCCAAGAACAACATACGAAACCAGAGTCAAAACTCCATTTGGAAACTGGTTTTCAGGTAGAGCTGGGTGGCAAGATCTTTTCACATGTATCACCAGGATCATTAGGGAGGCCAAATCTATGCCATTGTTGAGAAATCAGATAGGAGAAATGTGTAGGTCTTTAAAGTTGGCACTGTTTTTTTTGTTTTTCATTTTTTTTATTCTGGCATATCTATCTATCAGTTTTATTTTCAATGTGCTCCTGTGAAGTCACTCAGGACTGGGCAAGTTGATTTTAATTAAAACAATCAATTGACAAGGAGAAAGAACAAAGAAAAAAGGTCTGTGAAGGACAATCAAAATAATTAAGGAAATAAATCTGCTGGCTAATGATACACCTGTGTAAAGGATGTGGTCACTTATCGAGTATAAGACTGAAATGTGCATAAAAAGTATAAGCATGCATAGTGACTTTGAGATTAGTTTTGGAGTGGAAGCATATGTCACATCGCTGGGAAATGTCACGCCTTCATGGGTGATAAGGAGAAGATGGAGAAAATGCATGCAACCGTCAGTAGGACTCAGCTTACAGTGTTCGGCCTTCTCAGGTGACTCGTGAGAAGTTGTTGCCTCCCTTGAGTTCATTGCAGGAGCCCTGTTTGGGGATTGTCTTGAATTGCAGTTGACTATGAGCCGTGGAGATTTGGCCATTGTCGCCACCCGTAGTCTCACGGGATTTGTTGCGGGATCTCGAGTGACTGGCCGAAATTGCTGATCGGGTCAGCGCCATTTTAGTGGTGTGTTTGGCGTGTGTTAGTTGTTGTTAGAACCAGAGAGGAAAAAGTTATCAGAATAAAAAGCTGTTTGTCTCCAGTTTGCTTCTGAAGTTCTTCCCGCGGCTCCGTTGCTCCAAGCGCTTCAGGGCGGACAACAGATGGCGGCCCGTACGGGGAACTTTGGAGCGGACAGGTAAGAAACTGAAAGGTCTCTAAAAAAGATGGGTTCGAATATAACTGAATCCCAAGTGATAGAGGGCTATGCAAAGACTCCTTGATATACCTGACTCTTTTCTCAGTGAGGAGTATATAGACAAAAGTGAAAGTGATCAAAAAAGTGTAGATTCCACTGGGCCAACTGAGACCAGTAAAGAGAATATTAGAAGAGACCCAAAAATGACAAAAATCCAAGCTATATAAAGCTATTTGGGAGTTATTGGCGAAAGCTGAAGGATACTTGCTCTCACTGGAACCTGGGCCTCAGGATATCGCTGTCAGTGAAATTAGCAGTGGTGAGGAATCTAGTTAAAAGTGATCCTGAGAAAATGAGGAAAAAGAAACTTAAATAAGACCGAGAAAAAGGTCCGTCAGGCAGAGGAGTCACTTGTGTCCTCTACTCCCCCATGGGTGGAATCCATTACAGAAAATATGAAGGGTATTACTAGGCATTTGCATACCCTAGAAACAGAAATAAAAAAGTCTTTCTGATCGCTTATGCGCTCTCGAGGAACAACTCACAGATACATTGAGAACCGCCAGCATTTGAAAAAGAAAAATGGACAGAGTGTCCATCAGTCAGTAGATTTCAAAACAATAAAAAATCTCAAAGAGGCAGTAATGACTTATGGGCCCCAAGCTCCTTTCACGTTGAGTATGCTGGAGTCCCTTAACACCTTTAGCTTAACCCCCTCAGACTGGAAAAGTCTATGTTAAAGCAACATTAAGCGGGGGGCAATTCTTGGTTTGGCGATCGCAATTCCAAGAACTTTGTATAGAAACGGCTAAAAGAAACGTGGCTGCAGGGTTTGAAACTATAATATAGACATGCTCACAGGAGAAGGGCAATTCGCAGACTTATAGGCTCAAACAGATTATGACCCAGATGTATATGCTCAGATAAATGCAGCTGCCTTAGAGGCATGGAAAACTGTACAAGGACCTGGGGATCTACAAGGTAGCTTGTCAAAAGTGATTCAAGGACCTAATGAGCCGTATGCCGACTTTGCTGATCGACTTTTGAGAATTGCAGGTAGGGGATGTGTGTTTGCAGATGTTGACCAAGCTATGCCATTAGTTGTTTAATTAGCTTATGAAAATGCAAATAAATAGTGCCAAGCAGCCATCAGGCCATGGAGAAACTAAAAAGGATCTTTCCGTATATATACAACTATGTAAAAGATATAAATGACGCCTTTGTCACAGGAAATGTGATTGCAGCCTCAATGAGAGGTGCTTCCTCTCGAAAATTTCACAAAGGCTAAACGTAGATATTTATAATCAATCAGGATATTCCAGGCAAAATTATCATAATCAATCAGGCAATTCTAGGCAAAATCCCAAAAAGAGAAATAAGACCAAGCTCATATCGTGCCCCAGGCCGCTGCCCCAGGTGTAAAAGGGAAATCATTGGGCAAATAAATGCCATTCAAAATTTGACATCCATGGAAATCCTTTGTTCAGGAATTAAAAAACGGGGCACGGGGCCCAATACCCCGGGGCCCACAAATGTACGGGGCATTGCAGAAGGAGTATCCTCAAGCATCCACTCAGATGCTTCCCCAACACAATCCCTACTACCCATCCACTCCCTCGCAAGAGGAACAAGAGGAAATGCAGGATTAGACCTCTGTTCCACCGCCCGAATAGTGTTAACACCTGAAATGGGGGTTCAACTGATTTCCCACAGGAGTCAGGGGACCTCTTCCCTCAGGGACTGTAGGACTTATTATCGGGCGTAGTCCTAAAAGCTTATTAGGTTAGCAAGTGACCCCAGGTGTAATAAACTCAGACTACAAAGGGGAAATAAAAATAAGTGCTTAGCTCACCCCAAAGTGTAAGTTCTGTTAATCAAGGAGATAGAATTGCTCAGTTGCTTCTCCTTCCCAATTTACATAATTCATTTAAAATGGGTATGCCTCAAAAAAGGGAACAATTGTTAGCCACCGGAAAGGGATTGCAGCCTGGAACGGCAGCGCCGCGGGAAGGAGTCCGGAGACAGGATGGAGACGAAAAAATTCTTTAATCTTTCTGTCTCTGTCTCTTGTAATTTCTAACACTACATACACACTCTCACAAGAAACCAAGCCACGTACTCTTTCAAGAAACTACAATGTATCTATACAATAGCGATAACCCTGTCCTTTCTCTCTCTGGTCTCATCCCATGCGCCCGAGCAGGAATGGTGCTTGCTCGATCTGCTGAGTCACTCCTCAAATCTCTCGAGATCCTGGGCCAAGTCCCGTGAGACTACGGAAGGCGACAATGCCCAAAAATGTCAATCTGCTGAGTCATTGCTCAAATCTCTCGAGATCCTGGGCCAAGTCCCGTGAGACTACGGAAGGCGACAATGCCCAAAAATGTCTATGGCCCATAGTCAACCGCAATCTTAGCTATCTCCCCAAACAGGGCTCCTGCATTTCCCCCTTTTGTTTTAAAAGAGGGGGATGCTCTAGGACGTCTATGTGCAACCAACATTCTTACCCGTCATTGGATAATCAAGGCTGTGCCCTTGACTCCTGTCTTAGGTTGATATGTCGGCCACATGAGACTGTCCCGTGCGACTGTGCCTGTCTTAGGTTGTCCCCCTCTGGGGATCTTACCCGTCATTGGCTAACCAGCCATCCAATGGAGCCCTTTAGGATCGACTGTGTAAGATGACTAACAGCCGTCCAATTGGGAGGAGATGCTGCGGCTTTAAGGCGACAAGCCTTTTGGTGACAAGTCAAATTGCATAGCATATCAAATTCTTTAAACAAATCAGCTGCCCTAAGTTCTATCAAGTAACACAGTGAGTTCTCTAAACAAATACCCGCAAGGTACTGTCCCATGAAGTCCCAAACAATGAAAGATCAAAATGTCCACTTGTTATAACACGTAGATCTAGGAGGCCCCATGCATGCAGAGCAGAGGCCACACTGCTGGTGAGGTTGTTTGACATTTGAGCAGCAGGGATGCTTGCAGCGACCGCGATCCCTGCAGCTGTAGAAGCAGCCGTCTTTTTTATGTCTGGACGATGCCACCGGCAAATCTTCAGGGCCCGCTATCTAGAGACTGAAGCATCAATTATTAAAGGAAAGGCAGTGCTATTCCAGCACTGAGTCAAGAGGCGAGTTGTCAAACTAAAAAATAGAATTATTAGATTGGAAAAATAAGTTGATTTCTGCTCACACACATTGCAGCCTGAGCTCCCACAAACATAAGCTGGCAAAATATCATATTTAGAACAAAACAAAGAAAGACTGAGGGTAATTACTGCATTAAAGATAGATTAAAGAAAAACTAAAAGCACTTTGGAGAAATAATTTGTTAGCTGGAACTCTCGAGTTTCTGCATACACAGCAGTCCTTTACCTGTTGAAATAATTGAAATTAATCATTTATTAAACAAATGAAGTTAATAACAAATAAGCAACCTCATGTCAAAACACCAAAATATCAGGTTATACAGCACTAGTCATATTTTTTGCTAAAGAGAAGTCCCTGGGACACCTATAAAACAAAATTGAAGGTACCTTCACTTATTAAATTATTTACCCATTTTGAATACTCTTAAACTTAAATGAATTAGAGTTATTTGGATCCATATATATATATATATATATCACAAGCGCTTTGTTTATTTTTGATGTCACACTGGACAGACGCACATACAAACATATATTTGTGACGTCACATTAACATGAAATTTAGACAAATACACAGACATAAACACATATATAAAAAGTAAAAAATATATATATATAATTGTGTGCACACTAAAGAGAGATCTCTTCGTCCCAGCCGGGAGGAATGACACTTAAGTTGTGACATATTTTGAAGGACTCTTTAAAGGGAATCATTCCATATCTTCATCATGGTCCTCTTGATTTTGTACCTTTTTTATTAATCTTGATTCCTCAACAACTTCATCTTGATCCTTTTGATGTGGTACCTGCTTTATTAATCTAGATGGTATCCATATTGGAGAGGATTCATGCTTTGGAAAGACACAAACAGATCCTCTCCCCCAAATTAATACTGGATCCAGGACCCTTCCATGTACCTGAAAGAACATCCTTTCCAGTAAACCAAAGGTTTATGTTGTTGATGTGGGTTCCAATGTCTGTCTCCAGCAGAATAACCATCAGAGTCTAAAGTTAAAAAATTTAAAGTAAACAGGGCAACTGCCAATCTGTCCTTAGGATTTTTCCAGTTTCCTTCTTTCTGTTTTAACAACATAACTTTTAGTGTGCGGTTTGCTCTTTCAATAATGCCCTGACCCTGAGGATTGTATGGGATGCCTGTTTTATGGGATATGTTGAATTTTGCGCAAAAACTGTTTGAAAGATGAGGACGTATAAGCGGGACCATTATCTGTTTTAAGCATTTTGGGGATGCCCAATGCAGCAAAAGCTTGTAAACAATGAGATGTGACATCTTTAACTTTTTCTCCGGAATGTAAGGAAGCAAAAATCATGCCTGAGCATGTATCTATGGTTACATGAATAAATTGCAATTTTCCAAAGCTTGGCTCATGAGTAACATCCATCTGCCACAAATGATTGGGCATTAATCCTCTAGGGTTAACACCAAAATGAGGATTGGGCAAATGTGTCATACAAGATTTACAATCTTTTACAATTGTTCTGGCTTGCTCCTTTGTGATTTTAAACCTACGTTGCAAGGTGGTGCTGTTGACGTGAAACTGGGAATGAAATAAAGTAGCTTGTTGTAGTGCTGAAAGTATAAATATTGTTTTTGTAAGTTCATCTGCCTTTTGATTACCTTCATGGAGGGGGCCAGGCAAATTAGTATGTGCTCTAATATGGCCTACGAATAGAGGTTCTTTTCTTGCCCACAAAAGTTTTTGTATCTGATAAAACAATTTAAAGGCTGGAGTATGAGGTGCTATTGGTCCTGCTAACTCTAATTTTGGGACGGCTTGTACAATATAGTGGCTATCTGAAAAAATGTTTATGGGCTGGTCTCTAAAAATTTTCCAGAGCTCTTACCACAGCTTCCAATTCCACTAGTTGAGCTGATTTGTGTGCAGTTATGTAAGTCATATTTTCTTTGTAGTGACTACTGCAGCAGTACCATTTGAGGACCCATCTGTAAATACATTAAATGCCTTAGGAATAGGTTGATTTTTTTATTACCTGTGGAAATATAATAGGTGATTAATACAAAAAGATAATATAGGAGACTTAGGAAGGTGATTATCAAAATTTGCAGAGGTAGAGCATCTAGCTATAGCCCAGTCATTATCATTGAAGCATAAATATTCAATCTGTGACGATGAATAGGGAGTAATAATAGTAGCAGGGTGAATGCCAAATATTTTAGTAGAAGTTTTAAGTCCTTGAAGAATAAGTTTAGCCACCATGGAGGTATATGACTCAATTATGCTTTTAGGAGAGACAGGCAAATGTATCCATAATAAAGGCCCTTGTTGCCAAAATACTCCTGTCGGTGTATATTGTGAAGAAATAATAATCAATATCAGCGGTTGAGTTAAATCAAATCTGTCACAATGAGCTCCTTCGATGGCTTTTTCTACTACCTTTAAAGCTTTCCTAGCATCAGGAGTCAATGTTCGCGGTGAGGATGGATCAGGGGCCCCTCGAAGGATATCAAATAAAGGTTTTAATTGGCCAGTAGTGAGGTTTAGTGTAGGGCGAAGCCAATTAATGTCTCCCAGTAGTTTTTGGAAATCATTGAGGGTGGTTAAATGTTCTTTATTTATTAAAATTTTTTGGGGTCTAACAAAAGTATCCATGATTTTAAATCCTAAATATAATATGGGAGATCTGGTTTGAACTTTTTCTTCTGCTATATATAATCCGTATTTTTTAAAATTTTTCTACCATGTCACTGAATATATTAAATAAGATTTTTTGATTAGGGTGGGCCAGTAAAATATCATCCATGTAATGTAGACACATGAGGTTTGGATATTTATTTTTAATGGGTTGGATAGCCTTGTCCACATATATTTGGCATATGGTGGGGCTATTAGCCATTCCCTGCGGCAAAACCTTCCATTGATATCTCTGATCAGGGCCATTATTGTTAATAGAAGGAACTGAAAAAGCAAACCTGGGGGCATCCAGAGGATGTAGGGGAATAGAAAAGAAACAATTCCTTTATATCAAGACTAATAACATGGAAATTTTTTGGAATAGCTATAGGATTCGGAAGTCCAGGTTGAGTAGGGCCCATGACTTGCATGGTTTTATTAATTTGTCTAAGATCATGTAATAATCGCCATTTTCCTGATTTTTTCTTGATCACAAATATGGGGGAATTCCAGGGAGAGGTGGAATGTTCTATATGTCCTGCTTTTAATTGTTCCTTAACTAGTAGGTGGGCCGCTTGTAATTTCTCTTTAGATAGGGGCCACTGAGGGACCCACACTGGCTTATCAGAAAGCCATGGTATTTTCAAAATTATTTTTTCTCAGTGGCCCAAAGAAAAATGTCTTTTTCCTATATGATAATGATTTCTTTTAGGGTTAAGCTTACCCTGTACTTTTTGATGATTTCTTTTAGGGTTAAGATTACCCTGTATGTTTTTACATTTAACACCTGCAGGTTTGGTTGCAAGGTGTACTCCCATTTGTTGTAAAATATCTCTTCCCCATAAAGTAACCGGTAGATTAGGTAAAACATAAGGCTGAAATGTGCCTTTATATCCTTCATCATCCTCCCATTTTAAAATTACCGCACTTTTTTCTGGGAGGTTATTATATCCCAAGCCTCTTAAACTGGATGAAGCTTTTTGTAGAGGCCAGTGTTTGGGCCATTGACGTAAATTAATGATGGAAGAATCAGCTCCAGTATCTATAAGACCCTCCATTTCTATTCCTTGGATTCTTATTTTACACATAGGCCTCCCTGTACAGTCCCGAACCCAGCAAACCATGGGTTTTCAAATCAGTGGAACAAAAATCCTCTATTGTTCCTATTTAGAGGCATATTCATTTTAAATGACTTATGTAAATTTTTGGAAGGAGGAGCAGCTGAGCAATTCTATCTCCCTGATTAATAGAACTTATACTTTGGGGTGAGCTAAGCATTATTTTTATTTCCCCTTTATAGTCTGAGTTTATTACGCCTGGGGTCACTTGCAAACCTAATAAGCTTTCAGGACTTTGCCCGATAATAAGTCCTACAGTCCCTGAGGGAAGAGGTCCCCTGACTCCTGTGGGAATCAGTTGAACCCCCATTTCAGGTGTTAACACTATTCGGGCGGTGGAACAGAGGTCTAATCCTGCATTTCCTCCTGTTCCTCTGGCGAGGGAGTGGATGGGTAATAGGGATTGTGTCAGGGAAGCATCTGAGTGGGTATGCTTGAGGATACTCCTCCTCCAATGCCTCGTACATTTGTGGGCCCCGGGGCATTGGGCCCCGTGCCCTGTTTTTTGAATTCCTGAACAAAGGATTTCCATGGATGTCAAATTTTGAATAGCATTTATTGGCCCAATGATTTCCTTTCTTACACCTGGGCAGCAACCTGGAGTACGGTATGAATTTGGTCTTATTTCTCTTTGGGGATTTTGCCTAGAATAGCCTGATTGATTATGATAATTTTGCCTAGAATATCCTGATTGATTATAATGTCTATGTTGAGCCCTTGTAAAATTTTGAGGGGGCAGCATCTCTCACAGCTGCTGCAATCACATTCCCTGTGACAAAGGCATCATTTACATCTTTACATAGTTGTATATATATGGAAAGATCCTTTTTATTTTTCCATGGCCTGATGACTTCCTGGCAATATTTATTAGCATTTTCGTATGCTAATTGAATAACTAATGGCATAACTTGATCAATGTCTCCAAAAACTCTACCTGCAGTTCTCAAAAGTCTATCAGCAAATTCAGCATATGGTTCATTAGGTCCTTGAATTACTTTGGACAAGCTACCTTGTAGATCCCCAGGTCCTTGTACAGTTTTCCATGCCTTTAAGGCAGCTGCATTTATCTGAGCATATACTCCTGGGGTATAATGTTTTTTGATCCTGTATGTCTGCGAATTGCCCTTCTCCTGTGAGCATTTCTATATTATGGTCTCCAAACCCTGCATCTGCATTTCTTTTAGCTGTTTCTATACAAAGTTCCTGAAATTGCGATCGCCAAACCAAGTATTGTCCCCCACTTAATGTTGCTTTACATAGACGTTTCCAGTCTGCGGGGGTTAAGCTAAAGGTGTTAAGGGGACTCCAGTATACTCAACGTGAAAGGAACTTGGGGTCCATAAGTCATTACTGCCTCTTTGAGATTTTTTATTGTTTTGAAATCTAAGGCTGGTGGCCCCTCTGTCCATTTTCATATTCAAATACTGGCAGTTCCCAATGTATCTGTGAGTTACCCTCGAGAGCGCATAAGCGCTCAGAAAGACTTTTTATTTCTATTTCTAGGGTATGCAAACGTTTTTAGTGATACCCTTCATATTTTCTGTAATCGATTTTCACCCATGGGGGAGTAGAGGACACAAGTTCCTCCACTTGATGATCCCTTATCTTGGTCTGCCTTAATTTCCTTTTATTCATTTTCTCAAAATCACCTTTAGTTAATTCCTCCTCACTACTACTACTCTCATTGGTCCTAACTGACTCAGTAACATCCTGAGTCCCAGGTTCAATTGAGACCATGTATCCTTGAAATATCTCTAATAAATCTTGAATAGCTTCAGCAGCTCGGATCTTTGTAATTTTGGGGACACTTCTAATACTCTCCTTACTGGTCTTAGTTGACTCAGCGGAATCTACGCTTTTATGATTGCCTTCACTGTTTTCTAAATCCTCCTCACTAACGACAGACTCATCCATATCAAAGAATTCATCAAGAGCCTCATACACTTGGGTCTTAGTTATTTTCGAACCCATTTTAACCGCTCTGACTAGAGACTCCTGCGAGGTTTCTCAGTTCTTACCTGCCGTGCTGAATTCCCCGTAGGGGCCACCAACTGCTAGCCGCCGGAAAGGGATTGCAGCCTGGAACGGCAGCGCCGCGGAAGGAGTCCGGAGACAGGATGGAGACAAAAAAATTCTTTAATCTTTCTGTCTCTGTCTCTTGTAATTTCTAACACTACATATACACTCTCACAAGAAACCAAGCCACGTACTCTTACAAGAAACTACAATGTATCTATACAATAGCGATAACCCCTGTCCTTTCTCTCTCTGGTCTCATCCCATGCGCCCGAGCAGGAATGGTGCTTGCTCGATCTGCTGAGTCACTCCTCAAATCTCTCGAGATCCTGGGCCAAGTCCCGTGAGACTACGGAAGGCGACAATGCCCAAAAAATGTCAATCTGCTGAGTCATTGCTCAAATCTCTCGAGATCCTGGGCCAAGTCCCGTGAGACTACGGAAGGCGACAATGCCCAAAAATGTCTATGGCCCATAGTCAACCGCAATCTTAGCTATCTCCCCAAACAGGGCTCCTGCAAACAATAGAGGATTTTGTTCCACTGACTCAAGTCCATGGCTTGCTGGGTTCGAGACTGTTCAAGGAGGCCTATATGTAAAATAAAAATCCAAGGAATAGAAATGGAGGGATTAATAGATACTGGGAACTGATTCTTCCATTATTAATTTACGCCAATGGCCCAAGCACTGGCCTCTGCAAAAAGCTTCAAACCAGTTTAAGAGGCTTGGGATATAATAACCTCCCAGATAAAAGTGCAGTAATTTTAAAATGGGAGGATGATGAAGGCCATAAAGGAACATTTCAGCCTTATGTTTTACCTAATCTACCGGTTACTTTATGGGGAAGAGATATTTTGCAACAAATGGGAGTACACCTTGCAACCAAGCCTGCAGATGTTAAATGTGAAAACCTACAGGGTAATCTTAACCATAAAAGAACTCATTATCAAAAAGTACAGAGTAATCTTAACCCTAAAAGTAATCATTGTCATAAAGGAAAAAGATATTTTTTTGGGGGGCCACTGAGAAAATAATTTGAAAATACCATGGCTTTCTGATAAGCCAGTGTGGGTCCCTCAGTGGCCCCTATCTAAAGAGAAATTACAAAGCGGCCCACCAATTAGTTCAGGAACAATGAGAAGCAGGTCATATAGAACCTTCCACCTCTCCTGGAATTCCCCCATATTTTGTGATCAAGAAAAAGTCAGGAAAATGGCGATTGTTACATGATCTTAGACAAATCAATAAAACCATGCAAATTATGGTGCCTACTCAACCTGGACTTCCTAGTCCCGTAGCTATTCCAAAAAATTCCATCTTATTACTCTTGATATAAAGGATTGCTTCTTTTCTATTCACCTACATCCTCTGGATGCCCCCAGGTTTGCTTTTTCAGTTCCTTCTATTAACAATAATGGCCCTGATCAGAGATATCAATGGAAGGTTTTACCACAGGGAATGGCTAATAGCCCCACCATATGCCAAATATATGTGGACAAGGCTATCCAACCCATTAAAAATAAATATCCAAACCTCATGTGTCTACATTACATGGATGATATTTTATTGGCCCACCCTAATCAAAAAATCTTATTTAATATATTCAGTGATGTGGTAGAAAATTTAAAAAAATATGGATTATATATAGCAGAAGAAAAAGTTCAAAACAGATCTCCCATATTATATTTAGGATTTAAAATCATGGATACTTTTGTTAGACCCCAAAAAATTTTAATAAATAAAGAACATTTAACCACCCTCAATGATTTCCAAAAACTACTGGGAGACATTAATTGGCTTCGCCCTACACTAAATCTCACTACTGGCCAACTAAATCCTTTATTTGACATCCTTCGTGGAGATCCTGATCCATCTTCACCACGAACATTGACTCCTGATGCTAGGAAAGCTTTAAAGTTAGTAGAAAAAGCCATCGAAGGAGCTCATTGTGATAGATTTGATTTAACTCAACCGCTGATGTTGATTATTATTTCTTCACAATATACACCCACAGGAGTATTTTGGCAACAAGGGCCTTTATTATGGATACATTTGCCCGTCTCTCCTAAAAGTATAATTGAATCTTATACCTCCATGGTGGCTAAACTTATTCTTCAAGGACTTAAGACTTCTACTAAAATATTTGGCATTCACCCTGCTACTATTATTATTACTCCCTATTCATCATCACAGATTGAATACTTATGCTTCAATGATAATGATTGGGCTATAGCTAAATGCTCTACTTCTGCAAATTTTGATAATCATCTTCCTAAGTCCCCTATATTATCTTTTTGTATTAATCATCCTATTATATTTCCACAGGTAATAAAAAATCAACCTATTCCTAAGGCATTTTAATGTATTTACAGATGGGTCCTCAAATGGTACTGCTACAGTAGTCACTAAAAAAGAAAATATGACTTACATAACTGCACACAAATCAGCTCAACTATTGGAACTGGAAGCTGTGGTAAGAGCTCTGGAAAATTTTAGGACCACCAGCCCGTAAACATTTTTTTAGATAGCCACTATATTGTACAAGCCGTCCCAAAATTAGAGTTAGCAGGACCAATAGCACCTCATACTCCAGACTTTAAATTGTTTTATCAAATACAAAAACTTTTGTGGACAAGAAAAGAACCTCTATTTGTAGGCCATATTAGAGCACATACTAATTTGCCTGGTCCCCCTCCATGAAGGTAATCAAAAGGCTGATGAACTTACAAAAACAGTATTTATACTTTCAGCACTACAACAAGCTACTTTATTTCATTCCCAGTTTCATGTCAACAGCACCACCTTGCAACGTAGGTTTAAAATCACAAAGGAGCAAGCCAGAACAATTGTCAAAGATTGTAAATCTTGTATGACACATTTGCCCAATCCTCATTTCGGAGTTAACCCTAGAGGATTAATGCCCAATCATTTGTGGCAGATGGATGTTACTCATGAGCCAAGTTTTGGAAAATTGCGATTTATTCATGTGACCATAGATACATGCTCAGGCATGATTTTTGCTTCCTTACATCTGGAGAAAAAGTTAAAGATGTTACATCTCATTGTTTGCAAGCTTTTGCTGCATTGGGCATCCCCAAAATGCTTAAAACAGATAATGGCCCCGCATATACGTCCTCATCTTTCAAAAGAGTTTTTGCGCAAAATTCAACATATTCCATAAAACAGGCATCCCATACAATCCTCAGGGTCAGGGCATTATTGAAAGAGCAAACCGAACACTGAAAATTATGTTATTAAAACAAAAAGAAGGAAATTGGAAAAGTCCTAAGGACAGATTGGCAGTTGCCCTGTTTACCTTTAAATTTTTTAACTTTAGACTCTAATGGTTATTCTGCTGGAGACAGACATTGGAATCCACACCAACAACATAAACTTTTGGTTTACTGGAAGGATGTTCTTTCAGGTACATGGAAGGGTCCAGATCCAGTATTAATTTGGGGAAGAGGATCTGTTTGTGTTTTTCCAAAAGACGAATCCTCTCCAATATGGATACCATCTAGATTAATAAAACAGGTACCACATCAAAATGATCAAGATGAAGTTATTGAAGAATCAAGATTAATAAAAAAGGTACAAAATCAAGAGGACCAAGATGAAGGTATAGAATGATTCCCTCAAAAGAGTCCTTCAAAATATTTTCACAACTTAAGTGTCATTCCTCCCGGCCGGGACGAGGAGATCTCTCTTTAGTGTGCACACAATTGTATTTTTTTTTTTCTTTTCTTTTTATACATGTCTTTATGTCTGTACATTTGTCTACATTTCATGTTAATGTGACGTCACAAATATATGTTTGTATGTTTGTTCGTCTGTCCAGTGTGACGTCACAAAGAACAAAGCGCTTATGAAAAAAGAAAATATATATATATATATATATAATATATATATATATATATATCCAAATAACTTTAATTCATTTTAGGTTAAGAGTATTCAATTTAGGTAAATAATTTTATAAATGAAGGTACTTTCAATTTTGATTTATAGGTGTCCCTGGGACTTCTCTTTAGCAAACAATATGACTAGTGCTATATAACCTGATATTTTGGTGTTTTGACTTAAGATTGTTTATTTGTTATTAACTTCATTTGTTTAATAGCTCATTAATTTCAATTATCTCAACAGGTAAAAAAATTGCTCTGTATACAGAGACTCAAGGGTTCCAGCTAACAAATTATTTCTCTCTAGTGCCTTTACCTTTTCTTTAATCTATCTTTAATGCAGTAATTACCCTCAGTCTTTCTTTGTTTTGTTCTAAATATGACATTTTTCCAACTTATGTTTGTAGAAGCTCAACCAGCGATGTATGTGAACAAAAATCAACTTTAATTTTCTAATCTAATTATTCTATTTTGTAGTTTGACAACTCGCCTCTTGACTCAGTGCTGCAATAGCACTGCCTTTCCTTTAATAATTGATGCTTGAGTTTCTAGGTAGCGGGCCCTGAAGTTTTGCCGGTGACATTGTCTAAACATAAAAAAAGTCTGTCTGCTACGTCTGCTGCTCAAACATCAAACAACCTCACCAACAGTTGGCCTCTGCTGTACATGCATGGGGCCTCCTACATCAACATGTTATAACAAATGGACATTTTGATCTTTCATTGTTTGGGACTTTACGGGACAATGCCTTGCGGTATTTGTCTAGAGAATTCAGTGTGTTACTTGATGGAACTTAGGGCATCTGATTTGTTTAAACAATTTGATATGCTATGCAATTTGGCTCATCACACAAAAGGCTTCTTGCCTTAAAGCCGCAGCATCTCCTCACAATTGGACGGCTGTTAGTCATCTTACACAGTCGATCCTAAAGGGCTCCATTGGATGGCTGGTTAGCCAATGACGGGTAAGATCCCCAGAGGGGGACAACCTAAGACAGGCACAGTCGCACGGGACAGTCTCATGTGGCCGACATATCAACCTAAGACAGGAGTCAAGGGCACAGCCTTGATTATCCGATGACGGGTAAGAATGTTGGTTGCACATAGACGTCCTAGAGCATTACCTCTTTTAAAACAAAAAGGGGGAAATGCAGGAGCCTGGTTTGGGGATTGGCTTGAATTACGGTTGAATATGAGCCGTGGAGATTTGGCCATTGTCGCCACCCCCGGTAGTCTCACGAAATTTGTAGCGGGATCTCGAGTGGACTTGGCCGAAATTGCTGATCGGGTCAGCGCCATTTTAGTGGTGTGTTTTGGCGTGTGTTAGTTGTTGTTAGAACCAGAGAGAAAAGTTATCAGAATAAAAAGCTGTTTGTCTCCAGTTTGCTTCTGAAGTTCTTCCCGTGGCTCCGTTGCTCCAAGCGCTTCAGGCGGCAACAGTTCATAAAATGTGAAATCAATACTTGCTGGCATCCCTTCTGGACTTGATGCATGGCCAGGTCACTGATAACATAGATGGGTGACTAGCTGCTTGGAAAAGACCTGCTCTAGGGTCGGAAATTTCCTGAGTTGTCTTCTTCATCCAAGGGATTTATCCTCAGATACTCAGGGTACAACAGAGCCTTCAAGAGGAAATAAGGCCCACCTGAATGGACATGATTAGTAGAGAATGAAGTTCCACCAAGACCACGTGCTAATGAACTTAGAGTGCATTCCGGCCCAGAGGTGGACCAGAGTTCTGAATTAGAAATGAAAGGGGTCCTTTGATGTAGTTTGAGATAAAAAGTTACTCATGTTGGAGGCAATTGTGGCCAACATGCAAGATGTTGGATCCCACTTGAAAATCAAGAAGTATTTGAAATTTACAATCCATATTTCAAAAAAATAAAGGTATCCTGAAGAGCGGGGTCACTCAGAGGGCAACATACCAGCCAGTCACACTTTTTTGGGTCTCTGTTTGTGAATGGCGTTTTTTTTTTTTCACACAGGAAGGGCGGGGGGGATAGGCGAAGTGGCTTAGAAAGAGCACCTTGGGGAACTAATGTAGTTCTTGGGCCTTCTTGGAAAAGCCTTCAATGTTTTGCTCCATTGAGGCCTAGTATAATAGTAGTGCTGGTTGTTGTGTAGATCTGGCCTTTCTAAAATGAGTTGCAAGAGGCCTTGGATGCCCTGTAGACCTCCCTGTCTTTTCCCAGGGCCTGAGGGAGAAACTGAGTACTGGTGATTCCTCAGCCTGAATCCTGGTCTTTGGGGCCCAGAGCAGACCAGGAGAGACCAAAGGTGCTTCCACAATAAGTCCTGGCACTGAGCCTTGGTGCTAATCTCTGTGCACTTGACCTGAGGGACACTGTCAAAGGGATAATGAAGGTGCTTTGACACACTTTGTTCTTCTCCAGGCTCATTGGGGAAAGATGCAACAAGGCTTAGTTTGAAGTCATCATGTTGGTAGTGGTCTAAGCCATTCAGGGTCAAAGTAGAACAGCCCAAACAGAACCATTGTAGGTGGCACAAGACCGCATCAGCATCTGTGTCCAAGCCCAAGAACAACGTACGTGACCCAGAGTCAAAAACTGCATTTGGAAACCGGGTTTCTGGTAGAGCTGGTGGCAAGATCCTTTCAAATTTATCACGGGGATCATTAGGCAGGCCAAATCTATGCCATTGTTGAGAACAGATACGTAGAAATGTGAAGGTCTTCAAAGTTGGCACTGTTTTTTTGTTTTTCATTTTTTTTATTCTGCATATCTATCTATCAGTTTTATTTTCAATGTCTTTTGTGAAGTCACTCAGGACTGGGCAAGTTGATTTTAATTAAAACAATCAATTGACAAGGAGAAAAAAGAACAAAGAAAAAAGGTCTGTGAAGAACAATCAAAATAAAAATTTATGGAAATTAATATGCTGGGCTAATGATACACGTGTGTAAAGGATGTGGTCACTATCGAGTATAAGACTGAAATGTGCATAAAAGTATAAGCATGCATAGTGACTTGAGATTAGTTTTGGAGTGGAAGCATATGTCACTATCGCTGGAAATGTCACGCCTTCATGGGTGATAAGGAGAAGAAGGTGAAAATGCATGCAACCGTCAGTAGACGCTTACAGTGTTCGGGCCTTACTCAGGTGACTCGTGAGAATTGTTGCCTCCCTTGAGTTCATGAAATGTGAAATCAATACTTGCTGGCATTCCTTCTGGACTATGATTGCATGGCCAGGTCACTGATCTCATAGATAAGTTGACTAGCTGCTTGGAAAAGACCTAGGGTCAGAAGTTTTCTGAGTTGTCTTCTTCATCCAAGGGATTTATCCTCAGATACTCAGGGTACAACAGAGCCTTCAAGAGGAAATAAGCCCCACCTGAATGGGACATGATTGAGAAAAGAATGAAGTTCCACCAAGACCAGGTTCTAATGAACTTAGAGTGCATTCCGGCCCCAGAGTGGTTTCTGAATTAGAAATGAAAGGGGTCCTTTGATGTACTTTGAGATAAAAAGTTCTCAAATTGAAAGCAATTGTGGCCAACATGCAAGATGTTGTGATCCCTTTTGAAAATCAAGAAGTATTAGAAATTTTACAATCCATATTTCAAAAAAAATGAAGGTATCCTTGAAGAACGGGGACACTCAGAGGGCAACATACCAGCCAGTCACGCTTTTTTGGGGTCCTCTGTTTGCGAATGGCGGTTTTTTCCTCACAGGAAGGGCGGGAAAAGCGGCGCTCGAATGAGCACCTTGGGGTACTAATGTATTTTCTTGGGCCTTCTTAGGGAAAGCCTTCAATGGCTGTTGCTCCATTGAGGACCTAGTATGAAAGTGGTACTGGTGGTTGTGTAGATCTGCCTTTTAAAATAATATGCAAGAGGCATGGGATGCCCTGTAGACCTCCCTGTACTTTTCCCAGGGCCCTGCGGGTAGAACTGAGTCGTGGTGATTCGTCAGCCTGAATCCTGTGACTTTGGGGCCCAGAGCAGACCAGGAGAAACCGAATTTGCTTCACACAATAAGTCCCTGTCACTGAGCCTTCGTGCTAAGACTCTGTGCACATGACCTGCAGGGTCACTGTCAAAGGGATAAGGAAGGTGCTTTGACACACTTTGTTCTTGTCCAGGCTCATTGGGGAAAGATTGCAACAAGGTTTAGTATTGAAATCATCATGTGTAGTGGTCTAAAAGCCATTCAGGGTCAAAGTAGAACATGCCAAACAGAACCACTTGTAAGGTGGCACAAGACCGCAATCAGCATCTGTGTGCAAGCCCCAAGAACAACGTACGTGACCCAGAGTCAAAAACTGCATTTGGACGACCGGGTATTCTGGTATGAGCTGGTGGCAAGATCCTTCTCAAATTTATCACGGCGGATCATTTGGCAGGCCAAAATTATGCCATTGTTGAGAACACATACAGTAGAAATTGTTAGTAGGTCTTCAAAGGTTGGTCACGTGTTTTTTTTGTTTTTCATTTTTTTTATTCTGCATATCTATCTATTAGTTTTATTTCTCAATGTGCTCCTGTGAAGTCACTCAGACTGGGCAAGTTGATTTTAATTAAAACAATCAATAGACAAAAGAAATGAACCACGAGGAAAAGGATTCTGTGAAGGGACAATCAAAATAATTAAGGGAATGAAATCTGCTAGCTAATGATAAACCATGTGTAAAGGATGTGGTCACTGATCGTGTATAAGACTGAAATGTGTGCAAAAAAGTCGAAGTATGCATAGTGACTTGAGATTAGTTTGGAGTGGAAGCATATGTCACATCACTGGGAAATGTCAAGCCATTCATGACTGATAAGGAGAAGAAGGTGAAAATGCATGCAACCATCAGTAGACACGCTTACAACTCTTCGGCGTCCTCAGGTGACTCGTGAGAAATTTGTTGCCTCCCTTGAGTTCCAGGAAATTTGAAATCAATACTTGCTGGCAATCTCCTTCCCTTGGACTTGATTGCATGGCCAGGTCTCTGATAACATAGGTGGGTGACTAGCTGCTTTGGAAAAGACGTGCTCTAGGGTCCAGAATATTTCCTGAGTTTGTCTTTCTTCATCCATTGGGATTTATCCTCAGATACTCAGGGTGCAACAGAGCCTTCAAAAGGAAATAAGGCCCACCTGAATTGACATGATTAGTAGAGTATGAAGTTCCACCAAAGACCAACCGTGCTTAATGAAACTTAGAGTGCATTCGGGCCCCAGAGTGGTTTCTGAATTAGATATGAAAGGGGTCCATTGATGTAGTTTGAGATAAAAAGTTCTCATGTTGGAGGCAATTGTGGCCACAACATGCAAGATGGTTGTGATCTCCACTTGAAAATCAAGAAGTATTTGAAATTTACAATCCATATTTCAAAAAAAATAGAAGGTATCCTGATAGAGCGGGGTTCACTCAGAGGGCAACTATACCAGCCAGTCACGCTGGTTTTTGGGTCTTGTTTGCGAATGGCCGTTTTTTTCACACAGGAAGGGCAGGGGAAAGTGGCCTAGAAAGTAGCACCTTGGGCACTAATGTAGTTCTTGGGCCTTCTTGGAAAAAAGCCTTCAATGTTGTGGCTCCATTGAGGCCTAGTAATAATAGTTGTACACTGGTTAGTTGTGTAAGATCTGGCCTTTTTAAAATGAGTTGCAAGAGGCCTGGAACGCCCTGTAGAACTCCCTGTCCTTTTCCCAGGGCCCTGAGGGAGAACTGAGTCGACTGGTGCATTCCTCAGCCTGAATCCTGGATATTGGGGGCCCATTGCAGACCAGGAGAGACCGAATTTGCTTCCATAATAAGTCCTGGCACTGAGCCGTTGGTGCTAAGTCTGTGCACTTGACCTGAGGGTACACATGTCACAAGGGTGATAAATGAAGGTGGTTTGACACACTTTGTTCTTGTCTAGGCTCATTGGGGGGAGAGATGCACAAAGAAACAACTTGAGTTTGAAGTCATCATGTGGTAGTGCTCTAGAGCCTCTTCAGGGTCAAAGTAGAACAGACCAAACAGAACCATTGTAGGAGGTGGCAAAAAGACCGCATGTCAGCATCTGGTGTCCAAGCCCCAAGAACAACATACGACCCCAGAGTCAAAACTCCATTTGGAAACACAAGTTTTCAGGTAGAGCTTGGTGGCAAGATCCTTTCAAATGTATCACCGGGATCATTAGGGAGGGCCAAATCTATGCTCATTGATTGTTGAGAATCACGATAGGTTAGAAATGTGTAGATCTCTTAAAGTTGGCAGTGTTTTTTTGTTTTTCATTTTTTTATTCTGCATATCTATTTATCAGTTTTATTTTCCTATGTGGCTCCTCTGAAGTCACTCTCAAGACTGGGCCAAGTTGGATTTATTAAATGAAAACAATCAATTGACAAGAGAAAGAACCAAGAAAGAAGGTCCTGTGAAGGACAATCAAAATTATTAAAGGAATTAAATCTTGCTAGCTGAATGATACACACCAGTGTAAAGGATCGTTGGCCCCCTCACTTATACGTGTATAAATACTGAAATGATGCATAAAAGTTTAAGCATGCATAGTGACTTGAGATGAGTTTTGGAGTGGAAGCATAATGTCACTTCACTGGGAACATGTCAACGGTCCTTCAGGGTACGATAAGGAGAAGAAAGGTGATAAATGCATGCAAAACCGTCAGTAGACCCCCGCTTACATTCTTCTCTTTTTCGGCCTCCTCCAGGTGACTCGTGAAAATTAATGTTTCCTTCCCGTTGAGTACAAGAAATGTGAAAACATACTTTCCTGGCATGGCCTTCTTGGACATGATGCATGGCCAGGGTCCACTGATCACATAGATAACTGACTAGCTGCTTTGAAAAGACCTGCTTCTAGGTCAGAAAATTATCCTGAGCTGGTTCTACGTTCATCCAAGGTATTTAGGCTCAGCACACTCTCGAGTGCAACAGAAGCCTTCGAAGAGGAAATCAGGCCCCACCGGAATGGACATGATTACAATAGAGATGAAGATCCACCGCGAACCACTGCTAATGAACTAAGAGGCATTCCGCGGCCCCAGATGGTTCTGAATTAGACCTGAAAGGGGTCCTTTGATGTTTTTGAAGATAAAAAGTATCTCTTGTTGGGGCTGGGGTTGTGGCCTCAGCGGCAGCGCTCTTGCCTTGCATATGCCACCTGGGTCGATCGTCCTCATCACCACGTAAACCTAAAAGTCATTTTTATTGCAAAAATTGTGTACAACAAAAGGTAAATAAACAAAAATAAAAAAAAAAAATTTCTCCATGTTGAGGCAATTGTGGCCAACATTCATGATGTTGTGATCCCACTTGAAAATCATGAAGATATTTCAAATTTACAATCAGATTTCAAAAAAAATAAAGAGTATCCCGCAGAGCGGGGGAGGTCACTCAGAGGGCAAACATATCAGCCAGTCATGTTTTTTGGGGTCTCTTTTGTGGAATGGCGTTTTTTCACCTAGGAAGGGCAGGGTAAGCGGTCTAGAAATGAGCCCCTTGGGGCACTAATGTAGAGTTCTTGTGGCATTCTTGCGAAATTGCTTCATGCTGTGCTCCATTGAGGCCTAGTATGAAAGTTGAGGTACTGGTGTTGTGTAGATCTGGCCCTTTCTAAATGAGTTGCAAGAGGCCTGGGATGCCCTGTAGACCTCCCTGTCTTATCCCCGGGGGTGGCCCTGCGGGAGAACTGGTACTGGTGATTCCTCAGCATGAATCCTGGATATTGAGGCCCAGAGCAGAACAGGAGAGCCGAATTGCTTCACAAATAACGTCCTGGCACTGAGCCTTGGTGCTAGCTTGTGGCACTTGACTGAGGGACACTTGACAAAGGGATAACTGACGGTGCTTTGACACACTTTTATTCTTGTCCAGGCTCATATGGGGAGAGATGCAAACAAGATTTAGTTTGAGTCTTTCATGGTAGTGGTCTAAGCCATCAGGGTCCAAAGTAGAACATGACCAAACAGACCATTGTAGGTGGCACCAAGAACGCTCAGCATCTGTGTCCAAGCCCCCAAGAACTACATACGAAAACCGCCAGAGACAAAACTCCATTGGAATCCGGTTTTCAGGTAGAGCTCCGGTGGCAAGATCCTTTCAAAGTGTATCACTGGTGATCATTAGGGAGGCCAAATCTATGCCATGTTGAGATCTGATAGGTTTCAGTAATGGTGTAGGTCTTTAAAGTTGGCAGTGTTTTTTTGTTTTTCATTTTTTTTTGTCTGCAAATCTATTATCGAGGTTTTATTTTCATAATGTGCTTCCTGTGAAGTCACTCAGGACTGGACAAGTTGATTTTAATTAAAACAATTCAATTGACAAGGTAGAACAGAAAACCAAGAAAAAAAAGGACTGTGAAAGGACAATCAATAAATAATTAGGGAATTAAATCTGCAAGCTAATGATAAACCTGTGTAAAAGGATGTGGTCCATCTATCGTTGTATAAGACTGAAATGTTGCATAAAAGTATAAGCATGCATAGTGACTTGAGATGTGTTTTGGAGTGTGAAGCATCTGTCACTTCACTGGGAAATGTCACGCCTTCATGGGTGCTAAGGAGTAGAAGGTGAAAATGCATGCAATAGCCAGTAGACTCTTAACTCTTCGGCTATCCTCAGTGACTCGTGCGAATTTGTTGCCTCCTCTTGAGTTAATGAAATGTGTAAATCAATACTTGCTGGCATCGTTCTGCGATTGATGCATGGGGCCGGGTCCATGTTAACATAGATGGGGTGACTTGCTGCTTGGAAAGACTGCTCTAGGTCAGAAAATATACACTGAGTTGTCTTCTTCAGCCAGGGGATTTCTCCTCAGTATACTCTGGGTGCAACAGAGCCTTCACGAGGCGGAAGTAAGGCCCCCACCTGATTGGACATGATTAGTAGAGAATGACAGTTCCACCAACAAGACCATGGTTCTATGAACTTGATTGCATTCGCCCCAGGAAGCGGTTCTGACATTAGAAATGAAAGGGGTCCTTTGATGTAGTTTGAGATAAAAAGTTTCAATTTGAAAGCAATTGTGTGCCAACGCATTGCAAGATGTTGTGATTCCTACACTTGGAAATCAATGATGTATTCAAATTTACTATCATATTTCAAAAAAAATAAAGGTATCCCCGGAGAAGCGGGGTCACTCAGGGGCACTATACAGCCGAAGAGTCACGCTTTTTTGGGTCTCTGTTTGTGAATGGCGTTTTTTTTCACACAGGGTTAAGTGCTTGGTACGCGGTCTAGAATGAGCGACCTGTGTGGCACTAATGTAGTTCTTGGGCGCGACTTTTGGGAATAAGCCTTCAATGCTGTGCTCCATTGAGCTAGTATGAAAGTGGGTACTGGTGGTTGTTATGATCGGGCTTTCTAAAATGAGTTGCAAGAGGCCTGGGGATGCCCTGTAGACCTCCCGTCTTTTCACAGGGCCCTGAGGGAGTAATGAGTATGGTGATTCCTCAGCCATGAATCATGGACTTTTGGGGCCAGGCCAGTACAGGTGAGACCAAATTTTGCATTCCACTATAAGTCCTGGCCTGAGCCTTGGTGCTAATCTCTGGCACATGACCTGAGGGTTCACTGTCAAAGGGTATGTAGGTGCTTTGACACCTTTGGTTCTTGTCTAGGCTCATTGGGGAGAAAAGATGCAACAAGGCGTAGTTTGAAGTCGTCATGTGGTTAGTGCTCTCATAAGCATTCAGGGTCAAAAAGTAGAACAAGCCCAAACAGAACCATTGTAGGTGGCACCAAAGACCGCATCAGCATCTGGTGTCCAAGCCCCAGGAACAACGTTTAGTGACCAGAGTCAAAAGCTGCATTTGTAAACCGGGTTTCTGGTAGTAAGCTGGTTACCAAGATCCTTTCAAATTTTATCAGCGGGGACATTTGGGGAGGCCAAAAAATCTATTGCCATTGTTGCGAACCAGATAGGTAGATAAATGTGTAGGTCTTCAACGTTGGCACTTGTTTCGTTTTTTTGTCTTTATTTTTTTATTCTGCTTATCTATCTATCAGTTTTATTTTCAATGTGCTTCTGTGAAGTCACTCAAGACTGGGGCTAGTTGATTTTTAATTGATAAACAAACAATTGACAAGTAGAACGAACCCAAGAAAAAGGATGTGAAGGACAATCAATATAATTAGGGAATTGAATCTGCTAGCTAATTGATAAACCTGTGTAAAGGATGTGGTCACTTATCGTGTATAAGAATGAAATGTGCATAAAAGTATATGCATGCATAGGTGACTTGAGATTAGTTTTGGAGTGGAAGCATATGTCACATCGCTGGGAAAGTCACGCCTTCATGGGTGATAAAATGAAGAAGGTGAAATGCACAATGCAGCCGTCAGTAGTCGCTTACAGTGTTCGCCCCTCTCAGGTGTATCGTGGAGAATTTGTTGCCTCCTTGAGTTCATGAAATGTGAAATAATACTTGCTGGCATCCCCTCTGGACTTGATGCTGGGCAGGTCATGATCACATAGAATACGTGACTAGCTGCTTGGAAAAGACCTAGGGTCAGAGTTTTCTGTGTTTGTCCTCTTCAGCCAAGGGATTTATCCTCAGATTATCAGGGTACAACAGAGCCTTCAAAGAGGAAATAAGCCCCACCTGAATGGACTTGTTTAGAAGAGAATGAATTGTTCCACCAGACCAGGGTCTAATTGAACTCTAGTAGTGGCATTCTGGCTTTCGAGCGATTTCTGAATTAGAAATGAAGGGGTCTTTGATGTAGGTTTGATATAAAAATGTTTCATTTGAAGAGGCAATTGTGGCCAACATGCAAGATGTTGTGAGCCACTAGGAAATCGAAGTGTATTTGAAAATTTACAATCATATTTCAAAAAAAATAAAGGTATCCCGCGAGGGATGAGCGGGCCACTCAGAGCGGCATACATTACTAGCCAGTCACACTTTTTGGGTATCTGTTTGCAAATGGATTTTTTTCTCACATAGGCAGGGCATGGCAAGCGTTCTTGAATGAGCGCCTTGGGGCACGTATGTATTTCTCGGGCCTTCTGGGAAAAGCCTATCAATGCTGTGTCCATTGAGGCTGTATGAAAGTATGGGTACTGGTGTTGTGTAGATCTGGCCTTTCTAAATGAGTTGCAATAGGCCTGGTATGCCCTGTACAGGCTCTCTAGTTTTTCCCAGGGCATGCGGGGGGAGTACGAGTCTTGGTGAATCCTCAGCCATGGAATCCTGGACTTTGGGCCAAGGCCAGACCACGAGAGACCGAATTTGCTTCCACATATTAAGTCCTGGCACTGAAGACTTGGTGCTAAGCTCTGTGCACATGACTGAGGGTCATGTCAAGGGATAATGAAGGTGCTTTGACACACTATGTTTCTTCGTCCAGGCTCATTGGGGAAAGATACACAAGGCTTAGTTTGAAAACTCATCATGTGGTTAGTGCTCTAAGCATTCAGGGTCAAGTAGAACAGCCCCAAAAAGAACCATTGTAGTGGCACACGAACGCCATCTGCATCGTGTCCAAGCCCCAGGAAAAACGTACGTGACCCAGAGTCAAAACTGCATTTGATAACCGGGTTTCTGGTAGAGCTGGTTACAAGATCTCCTTTCAAAGTTATCACGGGGATCATTAGGGTGGCCATAAATCTTTGCCATTGTTGAGATCAGATAGGTAAGAAAGTGTCGGTCTTTAAAGTTGGCTGTGTTTTTTTTGTTTTTCATTTTTTTTTCTGCATATCTATCTATCAGTTTTATTGTCAATGTGCTCCTGTGAAGCACTCAGAACTGGGAAAAGTTGATTTTATTTAAACAATCAATGACAAGGAGAAAAGATCAAAGAAAAAAAGGTCACTGTGATTGGACATCAAAATATTTATGGAAATGAATATGCTGGCTAATGATTACCCTGTGTAAAAAGTATGTGGTCACTTTATCGGGTATAAGGACTGAAATGTGCATAAAAGTATAAGCATGCATAGTGACTTGAGATTAGTTTTGGAAGTGGAAGCATATGTCACATCGCTGGGAAATGTCACGCCTTCATGGGAGATAAGGAGAAGAAAGTGAAAATGCATGCAAAACGTCAGTAGGACGCTTACCAGTGTTCGGCCTTCTAAGGTGACTCGTGAGAATTGTTGCCTCCTTGAGTTCATGAAATGTGAAATCAATACTTGCGGGCATCCCCTCTGGACTTGATGCATTGCCCAGGTCACTCATCACATAGATAGTGACTAGTGCTTGGAAAAGACCTAGGGTCCGAACGTTTTTGAGTTGTCTTCTTCATCCAAGGGATTTCTCTCAGATACTCAGGGTACAACAGAGCCTTCCAGAGGAATAAGCCCCACCTGAATGGACATGATTAGAAGAGAATGAAGTTCCACCAAGACCTGGTTCTAATGAACTTAGATTGCATTCGGCCCCAGAGCGGTTTCTGAATTAGAAATGAAAGGGGTCCTTTGATGTAGTTTGAGATAAAAAGTTCTCAATTTGAAAGCAATGTGGCCAACATGCAAATGTTGTGATCCCACTTGGAAATCAAGTAGTATTTTCAAATTTACAATCCATATTTCAAAAAAAATAAAGGTATCCGAGTGCGGGGTCACTCTAGAGTGCCAATATACCAGCCAGTCACGCTGTTTTGGGTCTCTGTTTGTTGAATGGGCGTTTTTTTACACACGGAAGGTTTGCGTGGTAAGCGGTCTAGAATGGAGCGCTTGTGGACTAATGTATGTTCTTGGGCCTTTTTGGGGAAATAGTCTTCAATGCTTTGCTCCATTGAGGCCTAGGTATGAAGTGGGTACTGGTGGGTTGTGTAAGTTCTGGCCTTTCTAAAT
>JAKELJ010000377.1:0-31735 GCA_025594165.1 Tamias sibiricus
GGATGAGGTTGGGGGAGTAGGGGGTTGGGGGGGTGTGGGGGATGATATGGAGGTGGGGTTTTTTTGAAATTTGGGTGAGGGGTTTTGTTGGTTTAGGTAATGTTTGGATGGATGAAGTTGTTGTGAAGAAATAGTCGGTGGAGGGGTCAAAAAAGGCTTCTGCAGAAATAAATGAGGGAGTCAGCCAGAGAGCATGTAGAAATTGTGAGGTCTTTGAGTTTTGCAGTAAACTATTATGGAAAGCAACAAAGGATAGAAGTGTGATGGATTATTTTTACATAGGCCTGTGTTCCACCAGGTGGGACTTACGGTGAAGGAGGACAATGCAGAGTGCGAAGTCACATCATAATGAGCGTTGGTGGCAGCATAAGGGCATGGACCAGCAGGAGTCTCTGGTTGGAAAGTCATTCTGGGTTTTTTAACAGTTGATAATCCCCGGAGAAAAAATCTGGTTATATGTTTCAAACGAGAAAAAACAAAAAGATTATTTTGAAGTCAGTATCCAGGAACACAAGAGAAACGAATTTTTAGGTACACGGTGGGAATGGGAGAAACCAAGTAAAACTGAAGTAAGATTTGTCTTTTAGTGGATAATCAACAGTTCGGTTTTGAACATCTGGTTCACAGTCTGGAAATAATGAATCTAAGAAGTCAAATTTGTGTTCTGAGGTTGTTTCATGAAGTTTAGCAGCTGTGGGTGTGCACTAGCACAACGTGGAAAGGTCCTGTCTACTTTGGGACAAAGGAGATTGTTCCAGTGACCTGGGGAGGGGAGAAATATACCCAAGAACCGGGTATTAATGGTAATAGAAGCAGTAAGTCTACCCTGGATCAGGCAGAATTGAAAAATCTGGCACTTCCCTATCTGATGTCTGACAAAGAATACGAGAGGAGAAAAGAGAGATCGTATGGGTAAGGGAACCCCTGAGTTGGGGAAACTCTGGATGGAAGGGCTGGTTCGCGCCAAACAAAATCCTCAAAAGAAAAGGGGATAGTAAGGAGGGCTTTTTGGGATGACTCTGAGGCCTAAAGAGGGCAAGGGAAGTAAGATTTCTATTACTCCTCAACCTTCCCTGAAGAACATGGGGGTGATACGGGATGTAAAAATGTCAAGGAATGTTAAGGGAAAGTATGATATAATCTGGTTTGTCCGCTGCCTGAAGCGGAAGTAGTCGCTTGGAGCAATCGAACGCCACAGGAAAATTCGGAGGCAGGATGAAAATGAAAAAAGGTCTTTTATTCTTCTTCTCTCTCCAGCTCCAGCAATCACTCCAAATGCTCTAACTCCAACCACCACCTTCTTCTTCCCCACACACACTAACAAACCTCACCCAGTTATATACATATAGCTTTAACAAGGACAACGTGCTTACACAGCTCGAGCTTACAGGTGCGTCCACGCAGTGTTCACGGGCATACAAAGATTCTTTGAATAATGTATTAATTATCAGGTGGAAACTAGAACAAATCTTTTATGGCTCTCAGCTAACCGCAATCTTTTAGCTATCTCCATGATTATAGGCTCCTTCATTTCCCCCCTTTAGTTTTAAAAGAGGGGATGTTCTAATCTAGGACGATCCATGTGCAACCGACATTCTTACCCGTCATGGGGAGTCTAGGCTGTCCTGACTCCTGGCTTAGTTTGACATGCCGGCCCACAATTAGACTGTCCCCCCGTGCGACTGTGCCGTGTCTTAGGTTGTCCCCTCTGGGTGATCTTACCCGTCATATGGAAGGAGCCCTATAATCAAGGAGATAGCTAAAGATTGCGGTTAGCTGAGAGCCATAAAAGATGTTCTAGTTTCCACCTGATATTGATACATTATTCAAAGAATCTTTGTATGCCCGTGAACACTGCGTGACCGCACCTGTAAGCTCGAGCTGTAAGCACGTGTCCTTGTTAAAGCTATATGTATATAACTGGGTGAGGTTCGTTAGTGTGTGTGGGGAAGAAGAAGGTGGTGGTTGGAGTTAGAGCATTTGGAGTGATTGCTGGAGCTGGAGAGAGGAGAAGAATAAAAGACCTTTTTTCATTTTCATCCTGCCTCCGAATTTTCCTGTGGCGTTCGCTGCTCCAAGCGACTTCCGCTTCAGGCAGCGACAGGTGGCGGCCTGTACGGGGAATTCGGCGGCAAGGTAAGAAAAAAAGAAAATTTAAAAAGATGGGAGCAAATATAACAAAAAGTCGGTTTTTTAATAAAAGCCATGAATGAAATTTTGATATTGAGAACTCAGAGGATAGTGAGAAAAGTGAACAAGAAAGCATATCCTCTGACTCAGTGGAGACCAGCAAAGGAGAGTAGGAATGTAAATTCAAAAGTAAGATCTGCAAAAGCCATCAGAAGCTTAATAAAATTAGCTGAGGAGTATGTACTCTCCTTAGAAACTGAAACTCAGGATACTAGTGAAAGTAATAATAGTAACAAGGAGCCAAACCATGAAAGTACAGTCTCCTCTACTGAGCCGGTTAGGAATTATGAAGCTAGTAGTGAAGAGGAATCAAAAAGCGATTCGGAGAGCACAGTCTCCAATAAAAAGAACAAAAAGAAATTAAAAAAGAGAAAAGACCGTCAAATAGAGGAACCACTAGCGCCCTCTGCTCCTTCATGGATAGAATCCCTAACAGAAACAATAAAGAGTATGTGATCAGAGTGTACGTGCCCTTGAGGTAGAAATTGGCGGCCTTTCAGAGCGCTTATACGCTCTCGAACAACATAGACCGCAGGAGCACCTAGAACTCTGCCAGTATTTCAAAATGAACAGGGACAAAGATATCACGAGTTCCTAGACTTTAAAAACAATAAAGAATTTTAAAGAGGCGGTAATGACCTATGGGCCTCAAGCTCCGTTCACATTAAAGTATGAATAGAGTCACTTAAACACCCTAACCTTAGCCCCCTCAGATTGGAAAAGTCTATGCAGAGCGGTACTAAGTGGGGGACAATACCTAATCTGGAAAACTCAATTCCAGGAACTTTGTTCAGAAATAGCAAAGAGAAATGCTGCAGCAGTTTTCCCTCAACGCAATATAGATATGCTCACAGGGGAGGGTGAGTTTCGCCGAACTACAAAATCAGCTACAATACGATCCAGGTGTGTATGCCCAGGTACACACTGCAAGCTGTGAAAGCCTGGAAGACAATCTCAGGCACAGGGGATCTGCAAGGCAGCCTATCAAAAGTTATACAAGGGCCTAACGAACCTTACGCTGATTTTTGTAGATAGGCTCTTAAAAACAACATCTAGAGTTTTTGGAGAAGTCGAGCAAGCTATGCCCCTAGTTATCCAATTAGCATACGAGAACGCTAATAAATATTGCCAGGATGCAATAAGGCCATGGAGAAGTAAAAAAGACTTATCAATTTATATCAGACTGTGCAAAGACATTAACGAGGCTGTTATCACAGGCAACGTAATTGCTGCAGTGATGAAAAATTCCTCCCCTCAAAATTCCCAAAGGTTTCAACCTAGAACAGGATATTCCAGACAAAATTATTATAATCAACCAAGATATGCTAAGCAATATCCCCCAAGGGTAATAAAATCAAATTCATACCGTGCTCCAGGCCGATGCCCCAGATGCAAAAAAGGTATACATTGGGCCAATCAATGCCATTCTAGATATGATATATATGGAAATGATTTATCAAGGATTTCAAAAAACGGGGCAAAAACGGGGCCCAATGCCCCGGGCCCACAAATGTACGAGGCACTAGAGGAGGAAGGCCCTCAGATTCAAATGATTCCTCGTCACAGTCCCTCCTACCCATTAACTCCCTTATCAAGGGACAAGAGGAAGTGCAGGATTAGATCTCTGTTCTACTGCCCGGATGGTCCTGACACCTGAAATGGGGGTTCAGCTGATTCCTACGGGAATCAGGGGACCTCTCCCTTCAGGAACTGTGGGACTAATCCTTGGGCGTAGTTCCAAAAGTTTATTAGGCTTTAATGTTATACCAGGGGTTATTGATTCAGATTATAATGGAGAGATTAAATAATGCTAAGTACACACAGGGGCATCATCTCCGTAAATCAAGGAGACAGAATCGCACAGCTGCTCCTCATTCCCAGTCTCCATAATTCTTTTAAAAGCATGCCACAAAATAGAAATAGCAGAGCATTCGTTTTCCACTGTTCAGGACCTATGGCTTTCTGGGTCCAGGACTGTTCACGGAGGCCTATGTGCAAATTAAAAATTCAAGGTATAGAGATGGAGGGGCTGATTGATACAGGAGCTGACTCTTCCATCATAAATCTACAACAATGGCCTAAGCACTGGCCTCTACAGAAAGCCTCAACCAGTTTAAGAGGCTTGGGATACAGTAATACCCCAGCTCAAAGTGCTGTAAATCTTAAATTGGCAAGACAATGAAGGCCATACAGGAACATTCAAACCCTATGTTTTAAACAGCTTGCCAGTTACCCTATGGGGAAGAGATATCTTACATCAAATGGGGCTACACCTAGCGACCAAGCCTGCAGGTGTTAAGAATAAAAATCCTACTCATAATAAAAAAGGCAAAGGACATTTTTTTCTAGGGGCCACTGAGAAAACAATTTTAAAAAAATACCATGGCTCTCTAATAAGCCAGTTTGGGTCCCTCAGTGGCCCCTATCCAAAGAAAAATTGCAAGCGGCCCATCAATTAATTAAAGAACAATTAGAAGCAGGACACATAGAGCCTTCCACCTCTCCCTGGAATTCTCCCATATTTGTAATTAAGAAAAAATCAGGAAAATGGAGACTATTACAAGATCTAAGACAAATTAACAAAACAATGCAAATTATGGGCCCTACTCAACCTGGACTTCCTAATCTGTAGCTATTCCAAAAAACTATTACCTTATAACCCTTGATATAAAGGACTGTTTCTTTTCCATTCCCCTACATCCTCTGGATGCCCCCCAGTTTGCTTTTTCAATTCCTTCTATTAATAATAATGGCCCTGATCAAAGATATCAATGGAAAGTATTGCCGCAGGGAATGGCAAATAGCCCCTAACACTGTGTGCCACAACTATATGTGGACAGAGCTATACAAGCCCATTAAAAACAAATATCAAGACCTTATGTGTCTACACTACATGACGATGTTTTATTAGCTCACCCTAATCAACAAATCTTATTAATATATTTAGTGAAATAACAAAAAAATCTAAAAAATAAATGGATTATATATAGCAGAAGAAAAAGTTCAAAGGCAGATCACCTATACTATATTTAGCTTTAAAATCATGGCATACTTTTGTTAAACCCCCCAAAAATTCTAATAAGTAAAGAAACATTTGACCACCCTCAATGATTTCCAAAAATACTGGGTGACATTAATTGGCTTCGCCCTAGTTAAATTTCATGTTAATGTGATGTCACAAATATGTTTATATGTGCATCTGTCTAGTGTGACGTCCACAAATAATTAAGCACTAAAAAAAAAAAGGTAGATACATTAATGTGACATCACATTAACATGAAATTTAGAAACAAATGCACAGCACATAAAGGAAATATATAAAAGAGAAAAAAAAAAATTACAATTGTGTATACACTGAAGAGAGATCTTCTTGTCCCGGCCGGGAAGAATGAAATTTAAAGTTGTAAATTTAATGGAGAACTCTTTTACGGGAATCACTCCATACCTTCATTTTGGTCCTCTTGACCTTGCACTTGTTTTATTCAATCTGACTTTTCAATAACTTCGTCTTGATCCCTTTGACTTTGTACCTGCTTTATCAATCTAGATGGTATCCATATTGGAGAGGATTCGTGCTTTGGAAAAACACAAACAGATCCTCTCCCCCAAATTAATACTGGGTCTGGACCCTTCCATGTACCTGAGAGAACATCCTTCCAGTAAACCAAAGGTTTATGTTGTTGGTGTGGGTTCCAGGTCTATCTCCAGCCGAATGTCCCATTAGAATCTAAAGTTAAGAAAATTTAGGGTAAACAGGGCAACTGCCAATCTGTCCTTTAGGATTTTTCCAGTTTCCATCTTTTTGCTTTAGTAACATATTTTTAAGTGTCCGATTTGCTCTTTCAATTATTCCTTGTCCCTGAGGATTATAAGCGATACCTGTTTTGTGGATAATATTGAACTTTGTACAAAATTGTGTTGAAGGATGTGGATGTATATGCAGGGCCATTATCTGTTTTAAGCATTTTGGGGATGCCCAATGCAGCAAAAGCTTGCAGACAATGAGATATAGTATCTTTAACTTTTTCTCCGGAATGTAAAGAAGCAAAAATCATGCCTGAGCATGTATCTATGGTGACATGAATAAATCGTTAATTTTCCAAAACTTGGCTCATGTGTGACATCCATCTGCCACAAATGATTGGGCATCAAACCTCGTGGGTTAACCCCATAATGTGGATTGGGCAAGAGTGTTTACACAAGATGGACATTCTTTTACAATTCTACGAGCTTGTTCTTTTGTGATTTTAAATTTTTGTCTTAAGGTAGTGCTGTTAACGTGGAACTGGGAATGAAATAAAGTAGCTTGTTGTACTGTAGTAAAAATATAAATATTGTTTTAGTGAGGGCGTCAGCTTTTTGATTACCTTCATGGAGAGGACCAGGCAGATTAGTGTGAGCTCTTATGTGACCTATAAATAAAGGTTCTTTTCGTTGCCATAGGAGATTTTGGATTTGAGGAAAACAATTTAAAAGCTGGAGTATGTGGTGCTATTGGACCTGCTAGCTCCAATTTTGGGAAACAGCATGTACAATATAATGGCTGTCTGAAAAAATATTCATAGGCTGTTCTTTAAAATTTTCCAGAGCTATTATTATAGCTTCGAGTTCCACTAATTGAGCTGATTTTTGATTAGTGATTTGAATCATTTTTTCATTTTGAGTGACTACTGCAGCAGTACCATTAGAGGATCCATCTGTAAATACATTAAAATGCTTTAGGAATGGGTTGATTTTTTATTACCTGTGGGAATATGATTAGGATGATTGATACAAAAGGACAGTATAGGAGATTTAGGAATATGATTGTCAAAATTTGCAGAAGTAGAGCATCTAGCTATAGCCCAATCATTATCATTGAAGCACAAATATTCATTCAACTGTGACGAATGTAATAAGGAGTAATAATAGTAGCGGGATGAATTCCAAATATTTTAGTAGAGGTTTTTCAACCGTCCGGCTTGAAGGTTTTAATAAGTTTAGCCACCATGGAGGTATAAGACTCAATTGTACTTTTAGGAGAGAGACAGGCAAATGTATCCATAATATAGGTCCCTGTTGCCAAAATACTCCTGTTGGAGTATATTGTGAAGGAATAATAATCAATATTAGTGGTTGTGCAAAAATCAAATCTATCGCAATGGGATCTTTCAATGGCCTGTTCTACTAATTTTAGAGCTCTCCTGGCCTCAGGAGTTAATGTTCGAGGTGAGGATGGGTCAGGGTTCCCACGAAGGATGTCAAATAAGGGTTTTAATTGTCCAGTAGTGAGGCTTAGTGTAGGGCGAAGCCAATTAATGTCACCCAGTAATTTTTGGAAATCATTGAGGGTGGTCAAATGTTCTTTACTTATTAGAATTTTTTGGGGTTTAACAAAAAGTATCCATGATTTTAAAGCCTAAATATAGTATAGGTGATCTGCTTTGAACTTTTTCTTCTGCTATATATAATCCATATTTTTTAGATTTTTTGTTATTTCACTAAATATATTAAATAAGATTTGTTGATTAGGGTGAGCTAATAAAACATCGTCCATGTAGTGTAGACACATAAGGTCTTGATATTTGTTTTTAATGGGCTGTATAGCTCTGTCCACATATAGTTGGCACAGTGTAGGGCTATTTGCCATTCCCTGCGGGCAATACTTTCCATTGATATCTTTTTTCAGGGCCATTATTATTAATAGAAGGAATTGAAAAAGCAAACCTGGGGGCATCCAGAGGATGTAGGGGAATGGAAAAGAAACAGTCCTTTATATCAAGGGTTATAAGGTAATAGTTTTTTGGAATAGCTACAGGATTAGGAAGTCCAGGTTGAGTAGGGCCCATAATTTGCATTGTTTTGTTAATTTGTCTTAGATCTTGTAATAGTCTCCATTTTCCTGATTTTTTCTTAATTACAAATATGGGAGAATTCCAGGGAGAGGTGGGAAGGCTCTATGTGTCCTGCTTCTAATTGTTCTTTAATTTAATTGATGGGCCGCTTGCAATTTTTTCTTTGGATAGGGGCCACTGAGGGACCCAAACTGGCTTATTAGAGAGCCATGGTATTTTTAAATTGTTTTCTCAGTGGCCCCTAGAAAAAATGTCCTTTGCCTTTTTTATTATGAGTAGGATTTTTATTCTTAACACCTGCAGGCTTGGTCGCTAGGTGTAGCCCCATTTGATGTAAGATATCTCTTCCCCATAGGGTAACTGGCAAGCTGTTTAAAACATAGGGTTTGAATGTTCCTGTATGGCCTTCATTGTCTTGCCAATTTAAGATTACAGCACTTTGAGCTGGGGTATTACTGTATCCCAAGCCTCTTAAACTGGTTGAGGCTTTCTGTAGAGGCCAGTGCTTAGGCCATTGTTGTAGATTTATGATGGAAGAGTCAGCTCCTGTATCAATCAGCCCCTCCATCTCTATACTTGAATTTTTTAATTTGCACATAGGCCTCCGTGAACAGTCTGGGACCCAGAAAGCCATAGGTCCTGAACCAGTGGAACCGAATGCTCTGCTATTTCTATTTTGTGGCATGCTTTTAAAAAGAATTATGGAGACTGGGAATGAGGAGCAGCTGTGCGATTCTGTCTCCTTGATTTACGGAGATGATGCCCCTGTGTGTACTTAGCATTATTTTAATCTCTCCATTATAATCTGAATCAATAACCCCTGGTATAACATTAAAGCCTAATAAACTTTTGGAACTACGCCCAAGGATTAGTCCCACAGTTCCTGAAGGGAGAGGTCCCCTGATTCCCGTAGGAATCAGCTGAACCCCCATTTCAGGTGTCAGGACCATCCGGGCAGTAGAACAGAGATCTAATCCTGCACTTCCTCTTGTCCCTCTGATAAGGGAGTTAATGGGTAGGAGGGACTGTGACGAGGAATCATTTGAATCTGAGGGCCTTCCTCCTCTAGTGCCTCGTACATTTGTGGGCCCCGGGGCATTGGGCCCCGTGCCCCGTTTTTTGAAATCCTTGATAAATCATTTCCATATATATCATATCTAGAATGGCATTGATTGGCCCAATGTATACCTTTTTTGCATCTGGGGCATCGGCCTGGAGCACGGTATGAATTTGATTTTATTACCCTTGGGGGATATTGCTTAGCATATCTTGGTTGATTATAATAATTTTGTCTGGAATATCCTGTTCTAGGTTGAATCCTTTGGGAATTTTGAGGGAGGAATTTTTCATCACTGCAGCAATTACGTTGCCTGTGATAACAGCCTCGTTAATGTCTTTGCACAGTCTGATATAAATTGATAAGTCTTTTTTACTTCTCCATGGCCTTATTGCATCCTGGCAATATTTATTAGCATTCTCGTATGCTAATTGGATAACTAGGGGCATAGCTTGCTCGACTTCTCCAAAAACTCTAGATGTTGTTTTTAAGAGCCTATCTACAAAATCAGCGTAAGGTTCGTTTAGGCCCTTGTATAACTTTTGATAGGCTGCCTTGCAGATCCCTGTGCCTGAGATTGTCTTCCAGGCTTTCACAGCTGCAGTGTGTATCTGGGCATTACACACCTGGATCGTATTGTAGCTGATTTTGTAGTTCGGCGAACTCACCCTCCCCTGTGAGCATATCTATATTGGCGTTGAGGGAAACCTGCTGCAGCATTTCTCTTTGCTATTTCTGAACAAAGTTCCTGGAATTGAGTTTTCCAGATTAGGTATTGTCCCCCACTTAGTACCGCTCTGCATAGACTTTTCCAATCTGAGGGGGCTAAGGTTAGGGTTGTTAAGTGACTCTATCATACTTAATGTGAACGGAGCTTGAGGCCCATAGGTCATTACCGCCTCTTTAAAATTCTTTATTGTTTTAAAGTCTAGGAACTCCATGATATCTTTGTCCCTGTTCATTTTGAAAATACTGGCAGTTCTAGGTGCTCCTGCGGTCTATGTTGTTCGAGAGCGTATAAGCGCTCTGAAAGGCCGCCAATTTCTACCTCAAGGGCACGTACACTCTGATCCATACTCTTTATTGTTTCTGTTAGGGATTCTATCCATGAAGGAGCAGAGGGCGCTAGTGGTTCCTCTATTTGACGGTCTTTTCTCTTTTTTAATTTCTTTTTGTTCTTTTTATTGGAGACCTGTGCTCTCCGAATCGCTTTTTGATTCCTCTTCACTACTTAGCTTCATAATTTCCTAACCGGCTCAGTAGAGGAGACTGTACTTTCATGGTTTGGCTCCTTGTTACTATTATTACTTTCACTAGTATCCTGAGTTTCAGTTTCTAAGGAGAGTACATACTCCTCAGCTAATTTTATTAAGCTTCTGATGGCTTTTGCAGATCTTACTTTTGAATTTACATTCCTACTCTCCTTGCTGGTCTCCACTGAGTCAGAGGATATGCTTTCTTGTTCACTTTTCTCACTATCCTCTGAGTTCTCAATATCAAAAAATTTCATTCATGGCTTTTATAAACCGACTTTTTGTTATATTTGCTCCCATCTTTTTAAATTTTCTTTTTTCTTACCTTGCCGCCGAATTCCCCGTACAAGGGCCACCACCTGTCGCTGCCTGAAGCGGAAGTCGCTTGGAGCAGCGAACGCCACAGGAAAATTCGGAGGCAGGATGAAAATGAAAAAAGGTCTTTTATTCTTCTCCTCTCTCCAGCTCCAGCAATCACTCCAAATGCTCTAACTCCAACCACCACCTTCTTCTTCCCCACACACACTAACGAACCTCACCCAGTTATATACATATAGCTTTAACAAGGACACGTGCTTTACAGCTCGAGCTTACAGGTGCGTCACGCAGTGTTCACGGGCATACAAAGATTCTTTGAATAATGTATCAACATCAGGTGGAAACTAGAACATCTTTTATGGCTCTCAGCTAACCGCAATCTTTAGCTATCTCCTTGATTATAGGCTCCTTCACTGTGGTTAACTATGTGCAACGAGCACAACTGAATGGTTTTGATCAGAAGGAGGAAGAATGCTTGGATATAAAAGAATCTTTGGTCCATAAACTTTCGATTCGATAGGTAGAAATTTGAAAACAAATTTTCTAAGGGACTTTAGAGGGGTGTCAGCCTGGGAGATGGATTAAGATGAGTTCCAACGACTAATACAATATTTTGAAAAGCGTCCGTTTTCAAAATATAAGTATCTAGAGGGAGATCCAGGACATGTGACTCGGTCGTCACCCAGAAGCCAGGCAGACGTGGGGATATCATGAGAAACTCAAGATATCAGAGGACTATGGAGCCACCTTGCCACAAGGGTTTTTTCCGTGTCCCTGTCCCGAAGACGAGGAAAAGAGAGAGAGACTCAGGTCCGGAGTAGGCCAAAGTGAAGGCGCGAAAGGAACCTCTGTATCCTCTCCAGCTGAGAGGCGAAATGTTGCAGCCGGAATTACAACCAAATTTAATGATATTGCAGTCGAAAAGATGAGCGGAGGCTGAGTCAGGGGGTGGTTTCCAGAAGGTTTATGCCCTTGGAATGGGATGTGAAAAAGTGAATGGAGATAGGAGACGACTTGATTGTATGGCAGGGAATGTGGGGGTTTCTCTGGAGTGTCGGGCTCTGGGTAGTAGATTGGACTGGAAGCCAGAAGAGAGAGGAGAAGACAGTGCTTGCTTCAGCCTTCATGTTTCCCGGTGAACGTATGGGAGAAGTCTCCATACTCTTGTATGTGACTGGACAATGGGAGTGATTCCCTATTAGGTTTTGGGGCAGAAAGAGAGTGCTTGCAGGAGTTTAAGCCGTCTGAAGCATCTGCTATATAATCATGTTCTGGGGGCTCATGAGGAGACTGGGAAGAAGGAAAAACTGGGTGTAAAGAGGAGCAGGACATGGAACGAGGTTGAGGAGCTGAGCGCTGACAGGGCAGGAGAGTTTGAGAGGCTCCTTATACGTTAGTCTTTAAATGGTTTGAGTGAGAGGACGGGTAATAGTGTGACATGAGCACTCAAATTAGCTTTTTAGTTTCCTGTAGAAAGTAGGGAGGCAGTGGCCCAGAGCCCCAAGACAGGGGGCCTCAAACAATCTCTCAGGGGACAGTTTTCCCAACTTCCCAAAATTGGGCTCACTCAAATTGGCTTTCGACCTGACAACGATTTACCTATCTAATGCTGAACTGCTATGAGAATTTTGGGCTTTCACTTCCCTTCTAACCTTAGGAACTTTCTTACTACTGTAAAGGGAATTGGGTCGATGACCGAATCTGGCCTTTTTCAGGCTGAACGGGGGGTGAAGTGATGGTGAGGCCACGTAGTTTGGAGTTTCCTTTTTGTAGAAGTTTTGGTCAAGATTGAAGCGCTGGGGGACAGGTTGTAAAGTAAGTCATCAGGGACGGAAAGCTCTCTATTTAGAGAAAACAAAAGACGATGAGTACTGAATAAATGTTGCGAAGCATCTGAAACGTCAAATGTGTACCATGAAGATGAATAATTCAAAGCTTTAGCATGTTACAGAGTTATCGCGGAATGTAAACACAACACTTCACTTAGGGCAGAAGTTACCTTTTGCTTCTAAAATGTTCAGAAATGGTCTGTTGCATCTGTTTTAAAAACTTGTTACTGGATGTCTAAGGATAATAATTTGTCAAACGACTTCTGTTTTTTGACCATTGGTAAGAAGTCAGCTGTTTCATGAAGGGAATCTTGGGGAAACTTTGAGAGCAGCTTTTGCGCTCGGTGTGCCTTCGGTAAGGATGGGTCCAGGTCTTTGCGCTTGACTTAGTGGCTTCCCTTAGAAGCATATAGGGATGTTTCCCGCCTTTTTTATTGGACCCTCCTTTTAGCAATGTGCACTGATTAGCTTTTTCCTCCTATCTGGTCTCCATTTTATCTCCCTTATCGGTAGATCATGTGACCCAGTAGATGCAAAGCTCTGTAGAGATGTTTCCTCATCCCTCACAGGCAGACTCTGGGACGTGAAGAAACTAAAATAACTGGTGTTCTTGAGCCCCTTTTTGATTAATTTAAAAGTTTTTGATCTTAGACGTCCAGTAAGCTAATCTTTAAATTGAGAACATTGGGCTTTAAACTTATAAACTGTACAGTAGCCGGGGGTCCTGTGGGTACCTGTCCTGTCTTGAATGGTTATTTTTTTTGAAGAGTCAGGTGTTTTTTAAATTTTTGAAAGTTATCTTTCTGTTAAACCTATTTGAGCTTCCTAAGAAACAATTAGCTGATAAAAATATCCATATATAGAACAAATTAAAGAATAGCTGAGAGCATTTAGCTGACAAAATATTACAATTAGAATGGATTAAAAGAAATTTTGAGAGTATTTAACCTTTTTTGGAAAAAATAGCAAAAATGTTTCTGATTGTTTTTCACATAGTCTTTTTTAAACCAACTTACACAGGCCTTTACATCACTTGCATAAACCCTCTTATTTACTTCACTATAAGACATTCTTATCTTGAAACATTTCCTTTTCCTTCTATTGAGTATGTTTTTCACACCTATAACTTTTCTTACTTTATTTTCTCTCAACGGATGATTTAACAACCCTTTCTCTGTTCATATCCATTTGAAACAATCTTTAATAATCATTTGTGAATTTAGATGAATTATTTTATCTTAATAAAAACCATTATGTGTATTTATAGTAATATTTAGTTGGGAATACAAAACCTTTGAGCCTGGTTACATACATATCAATCTTTTATAAACCTTTGTATATAAAATTTTTCACACATTCTTGGGTAACTATTTCATGAGAAGTACTGTAGAATTTATACCTGTTGAAGCACATTTAAACAGTTAGCATTTTAAACCTTGCAAATTAATTAGAACGTTTCCTGGAAAAAACTTGCGAATTAAAGTTTGAATTATGAAAGGATACTCTAATATTATTATTGTTGCACTTTGGGAAGAGGAAAGGCGAAGGAGATAAAGAAGGCAAAGGTGATTTTAGCAGGGGTCTGAAAAAGAGAGTGGATCGGAAGAGTGGAGGACAGACCTTGGGCGGAAGAATCACGGTGGATCTGAGGGCGAAAGGGGTAGGGTGCTAAGTAGCGAGAACCAGTTGATCAGAATGGGGGATAAGAGGCTAGGGCCGTGAGGCTGTGAGAAGTTTGTGAATGTTGAAACAAAGGAAAAGTGCACCCCATGTTGTCGGCGATGGCCGCGGAGTGGGGGGGATTTGGCCCATGCACAAAGAAAGTTGCGTCGGCTTATCTGAGGGTGGAATGGGTTGTCCGGGTGCCATGATGTAAGAGAGCAGTAGGAAGCGAGCAAGGCGGCGCTGCGGGACGATGTAAAAGCGGCAGTGGGCTGGGAGCGCGGACCGGGAGCGCGCTGCCAAGCGGACTGGGAGCGCGCCGCTGGCAGACGAGCCTCGCACAAACGTGTTGTTGAGAGAAATGTACCCATGCACACAGACTAAGCAAAAGGACAACATTTCTGTGGCTCGGATGTATGAATGGCGAAACACATGGTCCGCCATTCGCTGGCGGGGAGTAGGGGGAAGGCTCTGCGCAGAGTTAAGGCTATGGGACTGGAGCCAAGAAATTTTGCTGTTTTGAATAAAGAAATTGCCTGGTTTTTCGACACATGTCAGGGGAGGACTGAATGCGTTCGGAATGGCTGGGGCAGGGAGTAATTCTCATCCCAGCGCAGCTGCCAGAGCCTATTGGGGATGAAATAAGGAATGTGTGGCGGACAAGCCGGCAGCGGCTTGGGTATGTTGGGTTAGTAGTTAGCAGTGGACGGCGTGGCCATGGCTACGGAGTGGCATGCGAGGGGAGCGGGGGAGGGCGAAGGGGATCTACCACCTGGTAGCAGACTTGTAGACTGGAGAGCAGGCCATGCGTGCGGGCTCGGGGGGCGCGCGTGTCGCGCTGTGCGCCGGGCCGGCTCAGGGCTCAGCGGAGCGCGTGCCAGGGTGCGGCGTGGCCATTGGCCAGGGCGCCGTACTGGCCCTGTGCCGCCCGCAGCTAGCCGGGGGGAGCCAACGCGGACGACGGCGCCCGGTGGCCCAGCGCCTTTGTGAGCAGTAGTGCATGAGGGACGCAGTGGGCCCAGCGGCCGCGCGAGCGGGACTGAGGGACTTGGCACCAGGTCCAGAGAGCTGGACCTGTTTTCCATTCGAAAGATGGGGGGGGGGTCTGACAAGCAGGGCGGTAGTTTGTATTCGAGCAGATGGCATAGTTACACAAGGAAGGATATTGAACGGAGAAGGGAGAAAGCTAATCCACGTAAGAGCGGGGCAGATAAAGGTGGGGGAGGGGGGAGTTCCCCGGGGTTGGACACAGTGGGGGAGGGACTTCTCCGAAGCTACAGCAATGCAGTGAGGAGGAGGTGGACCAGACAAAACTGGAGACGTGTTGGACGCTCGTCTCCCTTCCCGGCGCCTTTATGCACCAAATGGTTAGAGAACTATTTGTTGCTAGGATGTGATTAAGACGCACGCTGGAAACCGTCCTATTGAAAAGGGAAGGGGTTTATTGAATTACCAAAGAAACAAAGTGGAGGGGATGGGGACGAACCGCTGGCGGAATGAACGGGAATCTGGAGCTTTACTGCTGAGGGAACGGACGCAGCAGGAACAGAAGAGAGTGCCTCAGTCCGCCCTGGTTTTTAAATATGAGTAGGGGTCTATAAAACCCCCTTGGAGTGAGTCCTGTGCCCTATTGGGCCAGCAGATGAGAGGTCAAGGGGGGGTTAGTGGACAGGGGACATTGCTGGTCAGGTTTGGCTTGGTCATGCTGAGAGATATTGGGAGGTGTTAGTTTTTAACAAGAGCACTCTGGGGAGGTGTGGCCTCCTGCCTGGGGAGCCGCCGGCCTCCTGCCTGGAATCCAACAAGTATTGCTTTAATGACACAACCTGGGTTAATTTAAGACAATAAGCAATCACCGTAGGATGGTAAAACCCAATTAATGATAAGGGTAAATGACAGAAAGGTTATAGGCATTAAAGTAAAGACCCAGTGCTCTTAATTTAAGACTGGTGAGAGTAACTTGCTAGATGTTTAAGATCATGACTTTAAGCTAAATTAAAAGGGCCAAGAAAACCAATGTTTGGCTCTTGCCCTCAGAGTCCAGTCTGAATCCAGGGAACAGGGAACTTCTCTAAGAGCTTTGCAACTCTGGGCCACATGGCCTTTCAAACCTGGGAGGCTATGAGACCTCTGGAGAAGAGAAAGCCAACCAGTGCACTTGCTATGAGAAGGAGGAGTCCTTGGAGGCTGCTTTCATCAGTGTAGCCACCAATAGTCAAGCAAAAGCCTGGATGGATCCAAGCACAAAAGACACTAGTAGAATGAAGAAGCTTGTACTCAAGCTCCCCCAGAGTGACTCCCATCAGAATCAGGGCTGACTCTTAGCAATTAGATAAAAAGCAAAAGTCAGTTTGACCTACTTCATCTTAAAGACCTAGCAAAAACAGTTGAAACCGAAACACAACCATCCTGTACATATAAGAAATAATAGTTAAATGTACCTTTAAGATATACACTTGTATTACCCCAAGAATTGGCTAAGACTGGTGGCTACAAAAGAGATTCTTAGGCAGGAATGCCTGATAACTCGTAAAAAGAAATCAGTTTAACTATTAAGTGACTGCCAAGTCAAGTTTTTAGTTAGTTTAAGATCTACAGATCTTACCTAACCTACACATGTAGGCTTAATATCCACTAGTATGATTATCTAGCCCTAAGTAACAGAAATAAAGGGTTCTCCACTAGACACATAAGTCATGCCAGTAGATAAAATTTTTATAGGACCAGATGACATTAAGTAGCTTGGACATACCATCTTATCAATATAGACATCTCATCTTTAAGATTTAAAAGTTAAATGTTCGATGTGTTTGCATTCCTGATGGACTTTGTGGATGTTGAAAGATTTATATTCTCAGATGGAGGGACAATGTCCACTCTATGGCTCTTATTATGGGGACAACTTCTCGGCCCACTCACACCTCCTGGTGCGAGAAATAATCATCGTTCATGGTATACATTGACGATGTTTCCAGATACTGCAACATTTATTCAGTACTCATGTTTTTTGTTTCTCTCATAGAAGCTTCCATCCCTGATGACTTTACATGCTGTTCTTCCCAGGCTTAACTCTGACGCTGACTTCTAAAAAGGGAACTCCGAACTACTTGCCCCCATCTCGTCACCCCTGTTCAGCTCAAAGAAGCCAGGTCCGGTTATTGTGTCCCTTTCTTTATAGTAGTAAGGGAGGTTCCTAAAAATGGGAAGGGAATGAAGCCAGAATCTTATAGGCAGCGTCAGTAATATATAGTTAAAGCAAAACAGGTCAAAAGCCAATTTTGAGTGAAGAATTTGAATTATCACTCCCTCAGAGCCCTCCTTCCACCCTTATCAAAACCCTGCCCCTGTCCCAACATGTTGCCAAGGGACCTATCCCAGGAATTGCCCCACCCAGGAGGAGATTTAGGACTTTCAATATTACCCTCCTCCTGCCTGTTATCTGGAGATTCACTAGTGCTGGCATTCAGTCTTGAATTCGGTCTCATTGATTCTGCCTGATGGTTTCTCAACCATAACATGGGTGGGGCTGGCAGATTATGGAGGAGAACAAAGATTTGTTCTCTCTGGATAAGCCCAGTTGGGGAAATGTAATAAGCAAAGGTGACTTAAACTGGACCTAAACGTTCTCTCGACCTGATTGGCCCATTAACCCCACTTAAACCATCCCCACCTGGGGGCTTGAGGACATATTAATCGTGTGCTTTATACACTCTGCCCTTGCTAATGAGCAGTGCCAATTAGTATGACCCCTGTTTTGTGCATCGGATGTAGTTGGTGGCCCCTGGCCAGAATAAAGGCTTTCATTGGCTATTACGTGAGTGGCTTGTGAGACTTTTTTTCCTGCAAATTGGGTACACACAGAATCTCTTAGCTATAAGTTCCCAAGTTGCATTCCCTTGTAATTTTGTGCTGGTAAAAACCTCTTTCCTGGAGAGTGGAGTGCTATCCTCAGGGCCCTGCAAACTTTGGGTGAGCAAGCATGGGGCAGCTTTCTTTGTGTACACAATATGAGCTTACCTTTAATTCATCTTAAAATTGGAGTTGGTTAGACTTTTCTCTACATCATGGTTTAATGGCACAAAAAAAACCTTCCATTAGGTGATGTGTTCACATGCAGCAAATAAACATTAGGAGGGGTTGTGGGACCAATAAAGCCTCTGCTACACTGGGCATCAGTTGGATATGAAATGTGATAGCTGTCACCAGAAAACAAGCACTCTCATATCTGCTGGGGCACTGCTGCACATGGGGCCTCCACCCAGAGGCTGTATATGGCAGGAGAATATGCAAATAGGGCCCTATCCTGTGGGGTGGGGGGGGGGGGGGGCTCCATGAAAACCAGCCCACCCTGATCTGCAGCTCTGCAGAGGAGCCCAGCCCTGGAATCCCAGCTCAGCCCACTGCAGGGATCAGGACTGAAATACAGATGTCACCATGGAGAGTGTGCTCAGCTCGTTTTCCTTGTGGCTCTTTTAAAAGGTAATTAATGGAGAACCAGAGATCCCTGAGTGTGTGAGTGGACAGGAGTGAGAGAAAATGTGGATGAGTGACAGTGTCCTGACCAGGCTGCCTCTGTGTTAGCAGGTGTCCAGTGTGACGTTCAGCAGGTGGAGTCTAGGAGAGACTTGGTGCAGCCTGGGGTTCCTGCAAAGCTCTCTTGTGCAGCCTCGGTGGATAAACCTTCAGTAGCTATGATATGAAACTGAGTTTGCACGCCTCCAGAGGAAGGGCCTGGAGTGGGTCTCGAACATTAGAAGTTTTAGAAATTTCCAATTCACCATCTCCAGAGAAGACTCCAGGAACACGCCCCGTACCTGCAAATGAGCAGTCTAGGAAGCTGAGGACATGGCCAGCTATTACTGCTGTGCCAGAGACAGTGAGGGGACCTCAAAGTGAGCCAGACACAATCCTCCCTGAAGAGGTCACCAGGGCCAGCAGGGGGCGCTCAGCACACAAGGAGCTCAGGTTCACCCAGGACCAGGTGCAGAGTGGATTGGGTCTGGTTTCCTGTGTCTGGGGTCCTTTCCTTGTACCAACTTCCAGGGGAGCCCGTGGGACTTGTGGGGGGTGCTATACTTAATTTTGGCCTCTCTGAATATAATCATTTTTTGTGAGGTATTTTTTCCCTCTTAAAATAGTGCATTATGGATAGAAATTAGTATTTTATTTATTTTGATATCTAATCATTATACATTACTTGAGACTATAAAACCTCTTTTTTCCTCCAAGTGACTGCTCATTCATTTTTTCCTACTCCCTATTACTTTATTCTTTCACATATTTATAGGTTTTCATTAAATTAAACTATATATACACAAAAACACACCGACACACACACATGATGAGAAACCTCACATTGGTGCACTCCACATGTGCAGAATTCACACGCGTGCAGAACAGGCCATTCACACACCCATGACTGCTCAGTTCACTCCTGGCTCCTCCCTTTTCCATGTCCCTCCTCCCTCAACTTAGTCACCTTCCTTTTTCTCCACTGATCCCTTCTATGCTGTTGGTGTTCACTTTCCGTTTATTTTCCATATTTGTGACAGCTTCCACATATGACAGAAAAACACTCAGTCTGACCTCTCTGAGCCTTTTCTTCCTTCTTCCCTGAGGTTCTAGAGCTCCATCCATTCACCATCATTTCTCTGTTCCTAATGGCTGAGTAGAGCTGCTTATTGGTATATAAACCGCACTTTATTTATTCATCCATTATTAAGAGTACATGGGCTATTTGCAAACCATGCTCTTATGGGAACTGCACTGGATAAAACCCTGCAGTGGCTGTGTCACTGAAGTGTGGTGACTTTAGGTCTTTGGGATAAATGCCAAATAGTGGGATAGCTGAGTCCCACTGCTTTCCTCATGATGTAAATTACAAACATTATGGAAATGTTCTCAACATTATGGTTCCTGGGCCTACCATAGGTGATTCTGATTTTCACACAAAGTTAATAAGTAAGCAAAATTGGTTGAATTTAGTTAAAGCCATATCCTGAATTCCGTGGTCCCAAAATAAATTTCAAAATGACACTAACAATGTTTAATATTCTTAATGTCAATATCCTAAAGGTCCCACCACCTAACAACATAATTCCTCAAGCACTAATGTAAAGTCAGTAAAAGTACAATGTTTACATTTCCAGCAGGAGGTGGGATTTGAAATAACCTCACAAACACACAGAGCATTTCTGGGGGCTACTTAGCACAATAACACACACTTAGATCCACACACTCATGTACAAGCACAATATCAGCTGTGCACAGGATGGTCACACACTCCCCATGACCACGAGGAGCAGATGATGAAAAGTCATCAAGGGGAAGTCAAAACCTTGCTCCATAAATGCCACCAATTTGGTTCTCTCTGTCTCCCCAGCTTTTTAAGTCTGCTCCTCTGAGATTCTCACCTATAGCCCTGTTTCTACGATGAGACATGCAAAACAGCAACACAACCTTGCTGACATTATGCTGCCTTCCTCATTGTGAAGGTAGGAGCAGCTCTATGGAGACAATGCACATTTAAAAAAAGAAAAAAGAAAGAAAGAAAGAAAGAATGAATGAATGAAAGAAAAACAGATCTCACATTCACTACAATGTTAGGATTCGACCTGGGTGTGCACACAGGAAAAAAATGGACCTGTGCACTTCTCAGGAATAGCAGAGCGGCAGCCAGTGCAAACACACATGAGAACTAAAAGCACTCTGCACCATTTACACTTCAAGCATCATCAGTGCTGCAAGGAGGCAATACAGGAAATGGTGAATTGTAAATAGATAAAAAATTATAAATATGGGAGAACACAGACCTCCCCCGCAGGAGGCCAGGGGTTTGTGTGCAGACTCAGCACCCCAGGACGCAACTGGTCCAGAAGTATCTGGATGCTGTCTCTGTTGCTGGCTCTATTCTGCAGTGAAGCTTCCAAGAAGAACACCTGCTGCTTTTCTCTCAAGCCGTCACCTCATTGGGAAGACATATCCACATTTAGTTTCCTTGGTCACTCCTTGTTCTGTGTAATTCTTCTCTCTATCCAACACATCATCCTGGCCGCTGTCCCATGACATCTTACCATCCTCTGTGCCCTGTGTCTGTGTGTGGAAACAATGAGGTGCATTCTGCATGCTCCACATGCAGACCACAGGCTTGGCAGACACGGTGGCTGGTGATGGACAGCAACAGCCTGGACACAACCCTCACCCTCTACCATGCACTTGAGGCGGTTCACACAGTAGATGTATTTCCCTGGGTTCTTCATGTCACTATAAAGTGATGTGATTAAATACCCTGGAAAATGATCAGGTGGAAGGATAACCAGGGAAGGGATTGCTTGTTATAATTCACAAATGAGGTGCTCTAAAAAAATCCTGTGTGAGACAATGCAAAAGATTCAAAGGTAAGAGAACTCAATTAGGTGAAACTCTTTACCTAAGTGGATTAATCCACTGACCTGAATTTACCTGTAGCATCTGTAGGCAGGTGCAGTGTGGCTGCATGGATGTGGGTCACTGGGGTGTGGCTGCCTTTTGGTGTTCACACATTGTCCCTGTTGAGCTGAGCTCTCCTGCTTCCTGGTGGCAACATCCCTGAGCTGCTTTCCTCATCTATACTCTTCTGCCATGATGTTCCTCCTCACTGGCCCAGAGCTAAGGACTTGCCACCATGCACTCCAACACATGAAACTGAAGCAACTGAGACTTTTGCCTCTGTAGGATGCACTCATCAGAAACTATGGTCACAGTGGCAAAGAGGTGTTAAACACTGGTAAATTTTTTAAAGGTTTTTCACATGGGCTGGGCTCTGTTTGTTGCCCCCACACTGTCAGGAGAATCTCTCCACAATGCAGGATTCAATGACATGAGGTCTTGGTAGCCATGGAGGGCAAGTCACAGATGGGTTTTTACAGAGACCCTGAGTAATCTCGCACAGGTAAGCCCCTCAGCCCTCATGAGTAGCTTGAGGTAGCCATTGACAAGAGACCTGCCATGAAGCCAGGAGCTGCCTGGGTCCAGGTGAGCTTGCTTCTTTCTGAGAAGCTTTGGCGGGATGCAGATGGACTGAGCAACCATGAAGGTCCTCCCTCCAACATGGTGGGGGACACTTCAGTGAAGGAGAAAGACACAGAGACAGAGAACAAGACCTGCACCTCCTGGAGAGCTGGGATGGCACCTGCAGGAGACTGTGCCCCACATCCTTGAGCTGGACGGACCTCATTCATCAGCCTCCATCAGCCTCCAGGGAAGGGGCTGCGGTGGATTGGGCACATTGATGGTAATGGTGGACACAACTAATCACCCCTCCCTGAGCAATCGAGTAACCATGTCAGAGACCCATGTAAGAACAAGTTCTCCTACAGTTGAGCTGTGTGACCAGTGAGGATGCAGCCTGTATCACTGTGCAGGAATCACAGTGGGAAAGTACGTTGGGACCCCCAGGCCACAGGGCCTCCCTACAGGGTAGCTAAGAACAACAGAGGGCTTGCATTAGAACCAGCATGGAGTCAGGGCAATTAGAAAGCTGCAGGACCAGCATGGAAACTCAGGAGCAGACATGGAACTCAGGGACAAGCTCAGGACAAGCAGGTGCACTGCGGAAAATCTTGGGCCAACAATAAGCGGAACAAAGGAGCAAATACAGAGATGGAAGCTAAGTTTGAGGGGTTTAACTTGTAACCCTGTGGGGTCTAGGCCTCTCTCCTTCATCTAACCTTAAGAAATCTCAAAAGGCCCTGCGATGCCTCCCACCAAGGTATCAGATCATCCACAAAGACTGGGCTTCCTGAGGATGTTCACCAGGTGTGTCCATCTGTGTTGCGTGGAGGAGGGTCAGGGGACTCGTCCCTGTCCAGGGTGAGAGAGCAAAAGCCCAAATTAATTCAACTTGCTCTTGCCAGATTATCTGCTACTAAGGACTCATGATGAACAGCCACTCATTTGTGATTTTTTACACCCACCACCGTGGGAGTTAAACACTCTCCCTGTAATCATATATTTTGGGCAGTTGCATGTGCAAAAAATATTAATGTGTTGCCGCCTGAAGCGCTTGGAGCAACGGAGCCGCGGGAAGAACTTCAGAAGCAAACTGGAGACAAACAGCTTTTTATTCTGATAACTTTTCTCTCTGGTTCTAACAACGACTAACACACGCCAAACACACCACTAAAATGGCGCTGACCCGATCAGCAATTTCGGCCAAGTCACTCGAGATCCCGCAACAAATCCCGTGAGACTACGGGTGGCGACAATGGCCAAATCTCCACGGCTCATAGTCAACTGCAATTCAAGTCAATCCCCAAACAGGGCTCCTGCATTTCCCCCTTTTTGTTTTAAAAGAGGTAATGCTCTAGGACGTCTATGTGCAACCAACATTCTTACCCGTCATCGGATAATCAAGGCTGTGCCCTTGACTCCTGTCTTAGGTTGATATGTCGGCCACATGAGACTGTCCCGTGCGACTGTGCCTGTCTTAGGTTGTCCCCCTCTGGGGATCTTACCCGTCATTGGCTAACCAGCCATCCAATGGAGCCCTTTAGGATCGACTATATATGATGACTAACAGCCGTCCAATTGTGAGGAGATGTTGCGGCTTTAAGGCGACAAGCCTTTTGGTGATGAGCCAAATTGCATAGCATATCAAATTGTTTAAACAAATCAGCTGCCCTAAGTTCCATCAAGTAACACACTGAATTCTCTAGACAAATACCCGCAAGGCATTGTCCCGTAAAGTCCCAAACAATGAAAGATCAAAATGTCCATTTGTTATAACATGTTGATGTAGGAGGCCCCATGCATGTAGAGCAGAGGCCACACTGTTGAGTGAGGTTTGATTTTGAGCAGCAGGGATGCTTGCGGCGGCCGCGATCCCTGCAGCTGTAGCAGCAGACGTCTTTTTTATGTTTAGACAATGCCACCGGCAAATCTTCAGGGCCCGCTACCTAGAAACTCAAGCATCAATTATTAAAGGAAAGGCAGTGCTATTGCAGCACTGAGTCAAGAGGCGAGTTGTCAAACTACAAAATAGAATAATAATTAGATTAGAAAATTAAAGTTGATTTTTGTTCACATACATCGCTGGTTGAGCTTCTACAAACATAAGTTGGAAAAATGTCATATTTAGAACAAAACAAAGAAAGACTGAGGGTAATTACTGCATTAAAGATAGATTAAAGAAAAGGTAAAGGCACTTGAGAGAAATAATTTGTTAGCTGGAACCCTTGAGTCTCTGTATACAGAGCAATTTTTTACCTGTTGAGATAATTGAAATTAATGAGCTATTAAACAAATGAAGTTAATAACAAATAAACAATCTTAAGTCAAAACACCAAAATATCAGGTTATATAGCACTAGTCATATTGTTTGCTAAAGAGAAGTCCCAGGGACACCTATAAATCAAAATTGAAAGTACCTTCATTTATAAAATTATTTACCTAAATTGAATACTCTTAACCTAAAATGAATTAAAGTTATTTGGATCCATATATATATATTTTTTTTTTTTCATAAGCGCTTTGTTCTTTGTGACGTCACACTGGACAGACGAACAAACATACAAACATATATTTGTGACGTCACATTAACATGAAATGTAGACAAATGTACAGACATAAAGACATGTATAAAAAGAAAAGAAAAAAAAAATACAATTGTGTGCACACTAAAGAGAGATCTCCTCGTCCCGGCCGGGAGGAATGACACTTAAGTTGTGAAATATTTTGAAGGACTCTTTTGAGGGAATCATTCTATACCTTCATCTTGGTCCTCTTGATTTTGTACCTTTTTTATTAATCTTGATTCTTCAATAACTTCATCTTGATCATTTTGATGTGGTACCTGTTTTATTAATCTAGATGGTATCCATATTGGAGAGGATTCGTCTTTTGGAAAAACACAAACAGATCCTCTTCCCCAAATTAATACTGGATCTGGACCCTTCCATGTACCTGAAAGAACATCCTTCCAGTAAACCAAAGGTTTATGTTGTTGGTGTGGATTCCAATGTCTGTCTCCAGCAGAATAACCATTAGAGTCTAAAGTTAAAAAATTTAAGGTAAACAGGGCAACTGCCAATCTGTCCTTAGGACTTTTCCAATTTCCTTCTTTTTGTTTTAATAACATAATTTTCAGTGTTCGGTTTGCTCTTTCAATAATGCCCTGACCCTGAGGATTGTATGGGATGCCTGTTTTATGGGATATATTGAATTTTGCGCAAAACTGTTTGAAAGATGAGGACGTATATGCGGGGCCATTATCTGTTTTAAGCATTTTGGGGATGCCCAATGCAGCAAAAGCTTGCAAACAATGAGATGTAACATCTTTAACTTTTTCTCCAGAATGTAAGGAAGCAAAAATCATGCCTGAGCATGTATCTATGGTCACATGAATAAATCGCAATTTTCCAAAACTTGGCTCATGAGTAACATCCATCTGCCACAAATGATTGGGCATTAATCCTCTAGGGTTAACTCCGAAATGAGGATTGGGCAAATGTGTCATACAAGATTTACAATCTTTTACAATTGTTCTGGCTTGCTCCTTTGTGATTTTAAACCTACGTTGCAAGGTGGTGCTGTTGACATGAAACTGGGAATGAAATAAAGTAGCTTGTTGTAGCGCTGAAAGTATAAATACTGTTTTTTTGTAAGTTCATCAGCCTTTTGATTACCTTCATGGAGGGGACCAGGCAAATTAGTATGTGCTCTAATATGGCCTACGAATAGAGGTTCTTTTCTTGCCCACAAAAGTTTTTGTATTTGATAAAACAATTTAAAGGCTGGAGTATGAGGTGCTATTGGTCCTGCTAACTCTAATTTTGGGACGGCTTGTACAATATAGTGGCTATCTGAAAAAATGTTTACGGGCTGGTCCCTAAAATTTTCCAGAGCTCTTACCACAGCTTCCAGTTCCACTAGTTGAGCTGATTTGTGTGCAGTTATGTAAGTCATATTTTCTTTTTTAGTGACTACTGTAGCAGTACCATTTGAGGACCCATCTGTAAATACATTAAATGCCTTAGGAATAGGTTGATTTTTTATTACCTGTGGAAATATAATAGGATGATTAATACAAAAAGATAATATAGGGGACTTAGGAAGATGATTATCAAAATTTGCAGAAGTAGAGCATTTAGCTATAGCCCAATCATTATCATTGAAGCATAAGTATTCAATCTGTGATGATGAATAGGGAGTAATAATAGTAGCAGGGTGAATGCCAAATATTTTAGTAGAAGTCTTAAGTCCTTGAAGAATAAGTTTAGCCACCATGGAGGTATAAGATTCAATTATACTTTTAGGAGAGACGGGCAAATGTATCCATAATAAAGGCCCTTGTTGCCAAAATACTCCTGTGGGTGTATATTGTGAAGAAATAATAATCAACATCAGCGGTTGAGTTAAATCAAATCTATCACAATGAGCTCCTTCGATGGCTTTTTCTACTAACTTTTAAAGCTTTCCTAGCATCAGGAGTCAATGTTCGTGGTGAAGATGGATCAGGATCTCCACGAAGGATGTCAAATAAAGGTTTTAGTTGGCCAGTAGTGAGATTTAGTGTAGGGCGAAGCCAATTAATGTCTCCCAGTAGTTTTTGGAAATCATTGAGGGTGGTCAAATGTTCTTTATTTATTAAAATTTTTTGGGGTCTAACAAAAGTATCCATGATTTTAAATCCTAAATATAATATGGGAGATCTGGTTTGAACTTTTTCTTCTGCTATATATAATCCATATTTTTTTAAATTTTCTACCACATCACTGAATATATTAAATAAGATTTTTTGATTAGGGTGGGCCAATAAAATATCATCCATGTAATGTAGACACATGAGGTTTGGATATTTATTTTTAATGGGTTGGATAGCCTTGTCCACATATATTTGGCATATGGTGGGGCTATTAGCCATTCCCTGTGGTAAAACCTTCCATTGATATCTCTGATCAGGGCCATTATTGTTCATAGAAGGAACGGAAAAAGCAAACCTGGGGGCATCCAGAGGATGTAGGGGAATAGAAAAGAAGCAATCCTTTATATCAAGAGTAATAAGATGGAAATTTTTTGGAATAGCTACGGGACTAGGAAGTCCAGGTTGAGTAGGCCCCATAACTTGCATGGTTTTATTGATTTGTCTAAGATCATGTAACAATCGCCATTTTCCTGACTTTTTCTTGATCACAAATATGGGGGAATTCCAGGGAGAGGTGGAAGGTTCTATATGACCTGCTTCTAATTGTTCCTGAACTAATTGGTGGGCCGCTTGTAATTTCTCTTTAGATAGGGGCCACTGAGGGACCCACACTGGCTTATCAGAAAGCCATGGTATTTTCAAAATTATTTTCTCAGTGGCCCCGAAAAAAAATATCTTTTTCCTTTATGACAATGATTACTTTTAGGGTTAAGATTACTCTGTACTTTTTGATAATGAGTTCTTTTATGGTTAAGATTACCCTGTAGGTTTTCACATTTAACATCTGCAGGCTTGGTTGCAAGGTGTACTCCCATTTGTTGCAAAATATCTCTTCCCCATAAAGTAACCGGTAGATTAGGTAAAACATAAGGCTGAAATGTTCCTTTATGGCCTTCATCATCCTCCCATTTTAAAATTACTGCACTTTTATCTGGGAGGTTATTATATCCCAAGCCTCTTAAACTGGTTGAAGCTTTTTGCAGAGGCCAGTGCTTGGGCCATTGGCGTAAATTAATAATGGAAGAGTCAGCTCCAGTATCTATTAATCCCTCCATTTCTATTCCTTGGATTTTTATTTTACACATAGGCCTCCTTGAACAGTCTCGAACCCAGCAAGCCATGGGACTTGAGTCAGTGGAACAAAATCCTCTATTGTTCCCTTCTTGAGGCATACCCATTTTAAATGAATTATGTAAATTGGGAAGGAGAAGCAACTGAGCAATTCTATCTCCTTGATTAACAGAACTTATACTTTGGGGTGAGCTAAGCATTATTTTTATTTCCCCTTTGTAGTCTGAGTTTATTACACCTGGGGTCACTTGCAAACCTAATAAGCTTTTAGGACTACGCCCGATAATAAGTCCTACAGTCCCTGAGGGAAGAGGTCCCCTGACTCCTGTGGGAATCAGTTGAACCCCCATTTCAGGTGTTAACACTATTCGGGCGGTGGAACAGAGGTCTAATCCTGCATTTCCTCTCTTGTTCCTCTGGCGAGGGAGTGGATGGGTAGTAGGGATTGTGTCGGGGAAGCATCTGAGTGGATGCTTGAGGATACTCCTTCTGCAATGCCCCGTACATTTGTGGGCCCCGGGGTATTGGGCCCCGTGCCCCGTTTTTTGAATTCCTGAACAAAGGATTTCCATGGATGTCAAATTTTGAATAGCATTTATTGGCCCAATGATTTCCCTTTTTACACCTGGGGCAGCGGCCTGGGGCACGGTATTGAGCTTGATCTTATTTCTCTTTTGGGATTTTGCCTAGAATTGCCTGATTGATTATGATAATTTTGCCTGGAATATCCTGATTGATTATAATATCTACGTTTAGCCTTTGTGAAATTTCGAGAGGAAGCACCTCTCATTGAGGCTGCAATCACATTTCCTGTGACAAAGGCGTCATTTATATCTTTACATAGTTGTATATATACGGAAAGATCCTTTTTAGTTCTCCATGGCCTGATGGCTGCTTGGCACCATTTATTTGCATTTTCATAAGCTAATTGAACAACTAATGGCATAGCTTGGTCAACATCTGCAAACACACACTACCTGCAGTTCTCAAAAGTCGATCAGCAAAGTCGGCATACGGCTCATTAGGTCCTTGAATCACTTTTGACAAGCTACCTTGTAGATCCCCAGGTCCTTGTACAGTTTTCCATGCCTCTAAGGCAGCTGCATTTATCTGAGCATATATATCTGGGTCATAATCTGTTTGAGCCTGTAAGTCTGCGAATTGCCCTTCTCCTGTGAGCATGTCTATATTATAGTTTTCAAACCCTGCAGCCGCGTTTCTTTTAGCCGTTTCTATACAAAGTTCTTGGAATTGCGATCGCCAAACCAAGAATTGCCCCCCGCTTAATGTTGCTTTACATAGACTTTTCCAGTCTGAGGGGGTTAAGCTAAAGGTGTTAAGGGACTCCAGCATACTCAACGTGAAAGGAGCTTGGGGCCCATAAGTCATTACTGCCTCTTTGAGATTTTTTATTGTTTTGAAATCTACTGACTGATGGACACTCTGTCCATTTTTCTTTTCAAATGCTGGCGGTTCCCAATGTATCTGTGAGTTGTCCTCGAGAGCGCATAAGCGATCAGAAAGACTTTTTATTTCTGTTTCTAGGGTATGCAAATGCCTAGTAATACCCTTCATATTTTCTGTAATGGATTCCACCCATGGGGGAGTAGAGGACACAAGTGACTCCTCTGCCTGACGGACCTTTTTCTCGGTCTTTTTTAATTTCTTTTTCCTCATTTTCTCAGGATCACTTTTACTAGATTCCTCACCACTGCTAATTTCACTGACAGCAATATCCTGAGGCCCAGGTTCCAGTGAGAGCAAGTATCCTTCAGCTTTCGCCAATAACTCCCGAATAGCTTTAATAGCTTGGATTTTTGTCATTTTTGGGTCTCTTCTAATACTCTCTTTACTGGTCTCAGTTGGCCCCAGTGGAATCTACACTTTTTTGATCACTTTCACTTTTGTCTATATACTCCTCACTGAGAACAGAGTCAGGTATATCAAGGAGTCTTTGCATAGCCTCTATCACTTGGGATTCAGTTATATTCGAACCCATCTTTAGAGACCTTTCAGTTCTTACCTGTCCGCTCCGAAGTTCCCCGTACGGGCCGCCACCTGTTGCCGCCTGAAGCGCTTGGAGCAACGGAGCCGCGGGAAGAACTTCAGAAGCAAACTGGAGACAAACAGCTTTTTATTCTGATAACTTTTCTCTCTGGTTCTAACAACGACTAACACACGCCAAACACACCCACTAAAATGGCGCTGACCCGATCAGCAATTTCGGCCAAGTCACTCGAGATCCCGCAACAAATCCCGTGAGACTACGGGTGGCGACAATGGCCAAATCTCCACGGCTCATAGTCAACTGCAATTCAAGTCAATCCCCAAACAGGGCTTCCATAGAACATGCTGTACTGCAGATGAGCAGTCTGAGAGCCTGAGGAAACGGCCCCCTATTTACTGGTGCTAGAGACACAGTAAGGGGACCTCAGGTGAGCCCAGACACTAACCCTCTCTGCTGGTCGCATAGGGCCAGCAGGTGCGCTCAGCACACAGGGAGTTCAGGTTCAGCCCAGAGAAGGTGCAGAGGGGGTGGGGGAATCATTTTCCTCCATCTGGGGGCCTCTCGCATGTATGCGCTTTTAGAGAACTCTGTGGACTTGTGGTCTGTAACTAAGGCTGTGATGTTTCAGAATGTAAGAATTACTCGGATTTTATCATGGTGTATTTTCCATTATTCATATCAGAACTCATACATAATTCCACAATCACGCAGTAGAAAGTTACTCCAATAGTTGTACTTGCCCCTTAGCCCAGCTCTCTCCCTCCACGTTTTCTACCGTCTATTCTGCTTATATCTCCCCTCTGTGTTTACACTTTTTTCTTTAACATTAGTGAAATGTATTTACAGAAACTTACTGTGGTGGTGTTCACATCTGCACACGCGGGGGAGGGCTTTGGTCAAATTCCCTCCTTTTTCTCTTCGCTCCCTTTCCCCTACTCCTGCCTGTGTGCCGCTCCATTCCCATCCTCTTCTTCTCTGCTCTTCAATCCTATTGATTCCCTCTGACCCCCCTTATTTTTCTGTTTGCTTCCATTTCTGAGATGCCGCAGGCCTTGACTCTCTGTAGTCTGAGTTATTTCTTTATTTCACTTCCCAATGATGTTCTCCAATCCCATCAATTTACCCAAAATACTCTCATTTAATCCTCTTTTTAAAAAAATATTTACTATTGCTTAGTTGTACACAATGCTTTTTATTTTTACTGGTGCTGGGGATCGAACCCGGGCCACGCACGTGCTAGACAAGTGCTCCTACCTCTGAGCCACATGCCAGCCCTCATTTAACACCCTCTTTATGATGAGTAAAAAACTCCACTCTGTTATATACACCATCATCTGATGACAAGGCATTCTAGGCTGGTTCTTTCAGTTGGTACTGTGATTTCTTCTATAAACATTTATGTGTTGTATCAAAAACCTAACCTGTATGCTTATTTTTACTCCTCGGACTGTAAACAAAATGTGGGGTACCTGGATCATATGATGGTTTTTTTAGTTAGAATTTTTCTACTGTGACTAAAAAGTCTGAACCAAATATTTTAGGGGGTGGAAAACTTGAGTTGAGTGATCAGAGTTTCAAATCTCAGTCCATGGACAGTGGGCCCATTCCTTGGTTCTCAAGGAGAGGTTGAACATCATGGTGGAAGAGTGTGGTGGAGGGAATCAAGCTCACCTGATGATCAGGAAGCAGAGAAGGACTATCACCAGTTACAAATATATACCCCAAGACCATCCCCACCCCAATTGCACACCTCCTCTAACCACCACCCTGGCCACTTGTCCGCCCCAGTTAATCCCTTAACAAGGATTAATTTGACTGATGAGCTAAGGTA